>LIEC01010766.1:0-144529 GCA_001925005.1 Drosera capensis
TGATTATTTTAATATTTTAATATTAAAATTTTATAAATATAATATATTATATATATTTTTTAAAATGATTAAATAAATAAGTATTGTTTATATTATAAAACGAAAAAAATTATAAATTTAAATTATGATATTTTTAATATAAATTAAAATAAAAAACATTAAATATTTCAATCATCTAAATCTTAAATATGATTGTGCCCCTCGTCGCCCCAACTCGTGGCCCACCGCTCCTTTCAGCCTCGACAACCTCTTTGGAAGCCGAAAGCCCTCGAATTACTTGACTCAGACCCGGATCCAGCACGGCCCAACTCACATAAACCTTCTCCAACGTCGAAAAACGACAATGCTGACTGAATTCGATCACCCACGTACGTTCGAAGACGACGACCCACGCTCGGCGATGATTCACCTAGCATACACTCATACCTTTCCCAACCCTCTTTGTCCTTTCCTCGACCTCGCCTGACCTCGACAGATATGTCCCTGCAATCAGCGATCGATTTTCGATCTTCATCGACGACAGTGGTGGTGGTGAGATGCGTTGAGAGGGAGGATGAGAGGGGAAGAAAGTATGGGGAGGGAGGTGGCGACGAAAGAGGTGTATAGATTGAGGTAGGGATGTGATTAGATGAGGTTATTATTTAATTAGGTTAAAAGATAAAATGAGAAATCATTAGGTTTAATTTTGAAATAAATCATACTTACATGTATGTGAAACTGACCTATGTGAATCGTAGAGATGAGGAGATAGAGATTACGATGGAGAATGTGAAAGAACCCTGTCGATACTCGAGTATGTCGTTAGTTGGTTACGTTTTGGGTGAACGGTTCCTTTTTCGGTGATGGAGAATTTTGTTGACAGGAATTGGGTTGGGATTGCAAAGCGGGGATTCACCTTCATGATAAAGGGTTCTATATGTTTTGCTTTGCTGATACGGAGGAGCGTAACCACATATCGAATCAAACATGCTTCTTGAGAGGACATCCATTTGTGTTAAGGGAGTGGACACCTCATTTTGAGTTTGATTCATCCGCTTTGGAGCTCATTATTATATGGATACATTTGATGGGGTCTGACCTTGAATTTTGGGGGCAAAAGGCGATTGACAAGATAACATGCAAATTTGGTTATCCAATACGTACTGACTTGCTCACTGCTGAAAGGGAACGTATTTCCTATGCTCGAGTTCTTGTTGATATGAATGTGAAGCAAGAGGTGATTCATGAGTTTGAGTTCAAAGGTCCTGAGGGAGAAAGGGTGGTCCAGAAGGTTAGGTATGAGTGGTTGCCCAAGAAGTATTGCAAATGCCAGAAACGGGGACATGATGAGTTGCACTGCCATGCTAAGGTAGTCCAAAAGAAGATATGGGTTGTGAAAGCTCAGCAGAAGGTGTAAGATCCACGTGTATAATCTAAAAGGAGGGATGAATAGATTGTTTTAATTTTTCAGTGTAATTCTACGAAATATTAGTTTCGAGTACCCTGATGATCTTTGCAGACTACCAAGGGTGTTTGCAGCACAGACTTATATTTTGAGAGTTTGTCTCTGTTTGCTATTTTAATTGGTTTCTAACGGTTCTAAAAATACAAAACAATGAAAGCAAGTAGAGAACACATGATTTATACTGATTCAGACACTCGTTATCAACTGATAAACAAAAACTTAATCCAATCTTCTTTTGGTGACCAGTGTAGTCAATTCAAGAGGTGAGTTCACTATCCTTTTGTTTTTTACTTACAAGACAATCCCTTTACAAACTAGCTAACTTGTCAAATGCGAAGAAACTAGATCCTTTGCAGAAATCCTTTGCTGGATTCTGCTGCAACTTCTGTTCTTCAATGCAAACTAATGAACTCTCTTCTTCCTGTTCTTCTTCAATTCAGCTCACTTGAACAGCTTTGAATTCAGATTGATTTTGCGTACTTTGTACGTTCAATTCTTTGTTCAGCAACATTGTTCGTTGAACTCTTTGATCCCTTTTTATACGTTGAGGGAATGAACCCGTGAGTGTACTTGATCTGATGTTGGCAACCTGTTTATTAACAACATATGTGACTCCTTCAGTGATGTTGACAGCAGAGCTGTATTCTGATTCTCGTACTATCACTCCATACCTCAAATCTTCGATTTGATCAATCCTCAGATCTTTGTCCCAACCTTAACAACCATATCTGCTGCATCCCACTGCAACTCAATCTGCACTCAATATCGTTGAGACCTCGTCTACACCCAGTCATCGTTGTAATCTTGTCTGCACTCAGATCTGACATAATCCTTTATGTATTGCTAAAGTGGCCCTTGTCTGCAAGATTGATCTCTGATCGTGAAGTATTTGCAGGTCTTTTGTAGTCCATACATATTTTAGCTGTCTTGTCAAAATTCTCTGTAATAGTCTACATCTAGTGGCCCACAATGCTCTTCATATGTGATCGTCTGCTCTCCAACATCTAACGTAGACTACAGATTACGTATTAATTTACCGTCTTAGCACACTCACAACATCATGACCAATATTTCTAAGTTTTGTTCATCAATTTTTATGCAATTGAAGAGATTGCATATTCCTATTAAAAGAAAGCCCATGCTGAGAAGCCACTGGTACAACAACACACTGATAACATCAACACCCATGAGCCAACTGAGGAGAAGGTAGATGAGTGGTCTGTTGTGAAACATAAGAAAAGGTGGAGCCTGGTGCAGGAGACTTCTGTGATAGATCATATGGGGGACACTGACCCAATACTATCTTCCATATTCAATGCTTTTTTGATGTATGAACTGGAGGAGAGAATAGCCTCACTTGGTGCTATACTTGATGATTGGAGCGTGGAATGTCAGGGGCTTAAATAAGTCAGAAAAGCATAAGACAATAAGGATGTTTTTATCCAAGTACAAGGTATCCTTATTTGGATGCCTCGAGGCCCGAGTAAAGCTTTGGAAAAGCTTGGGGGGTAAAGAAGTCTTGTTTTAGGCAATAAGAATGGGTTGATAACTATGCATGTGCAGATTTGACTTCTATGGAATGTTGACTTATGACAGGTTCGCCCTTTGCATACTACAGATGTTAATTCACTATAAGGTTCAGGATGTACATGGGGGAGGGGAATTTCTAGTGACCATGATCTATGCAAATAATGGTAGCACAGTGACCATGATCTATGGAAATAATAGTAGCACATTGAGAAGGAATTTATGGGAGACCCTTGCTAATATTTCTCCTCACTGTGACTATCCATGGATACTCATGAGCGACTTTAATTTTTATCTTAGCATGGAGGATCAGATTAGTTATCAAGGAGTTGCTATAGAGCCTTGCAAGAATTTCCAAAACTGTGTTGTAGCGCTTGGACTTGAAGATGTGAGAACCTCTGGGTGTTTTTACACCTAGAATAATAACCAAGATGCTCAATCTTGGATAAGAATTAAAGTAGATAGTGTCATGGAAAATAAAGCTGAAGGGACAGAGGCATTGTTTCTAGAGGCTTCACTGTTTGACCACTCCCCTATGCTGCTGGAAATGAAGATGTGTTGGCTACACAAGGGTTCCTTTCGTTTCAAAACCTGTGGACTTCTCATCCTGGGTTTTTGGATATTGTGAGACGTATCTGGCAAACTCAAATCTCAGGCTGTCCTATGTACAGAATAACCTATAAACTTAAGATGTTGAAACCTGAAGCGAGGAGCTTGCATAGGTTCTCAGCTAGTAACATCACAACCAAAGTTGATGAAGCTATGCAGCACATGGAACAATTGTAAAGGAGCATGACAAATCAGTTTGATGAAGATAAAAGGAAGGAGATACAAACTGCACGGCTGAAGCTGCCGAGGAGCTTTATTTTAAGCAAGTTACCCGAGAGAAATGGTGTGAAGATATGGACCGTAATACGGTTTATTTTCATGCAGCTTTGAACCAGATTGAGTGCATGAAGTATATAAGTAGTATTGTGACAATGAATGGAACAATAGTGACACAGCAGGAGGATATAAATGCAGAGTTTGTTGGCTATTATAGAAGTATATTGGATAGCAGTAACATCTCAAGGACCTTTATTGATGCTAAAGTGATAGCTATGGGATCTAGACTGTCAAAGAAGCAGTGCAGCCAACTGAGCCAATCGTTTTCCAGTGATGAGATTAAAAAAGCATTATGGGAAATTGATGAAACCAAGGCCCCAGGCCCTGATGAATGCACGTCAAGATTCTTCAAACAGTCTTGACACATAGTGGGGGATGATATCACCCAGGCTATTCTAACTTTCTTTCAGAGATGTAAACCTTTAAAGTAAAAATTAATGCAACTACCATTAACTTGGTGCCTATGTCCACTCATGCTTCCACAGCAACGGAATATCGTCCTATATCATGCTGTAATGTCCTGTATAAGTTCATTTCCAAATATCTGGCTTCTAGATCACGAATAGTTCTTCCTTCCGTTATGAGTAAATCGCAGGGGGCTTTTGTGCAGGGTAGAAGTATTGTTGATAACATACTTCTATGCCAAGAACTTGTAAGGGGTTATGAAAGGAAGTCTACATCCCCTAGATGTATGATCAAAGTGGATCTTAGGAAAGCTTACGACCCAGTGAAATGGGATTTCTTAAAGATCTAATGTTATCCATTGGATTTCTGGAAAATTTTCGAGAAAGGGTGATCACTGTCATATTATCTCCCATGTTCTCATGTGTTATAAATGGTGGTCTCCATGGCTTCTTTGAGGGAAAGAAGGGACTACGCCAAGGCGATCGCATCTCTTCATATCTCTGTGTGATAGCTATGGAATATTTGGATAGGATTTTGAAGAAGATGACTTTAAACAGGGATTTTCATTATCACCCAAAATGCAGGAAAGCAGGGATTATGCAGGTCTGTTTTGCAGATGACCTCATTCTCTTTTATAAAGGAGATAAAGCTTCTGTCGTCCTTATCAGCTATGTGAATATGAGAAGGTGTCATGGCTCAGTATCAACTGTGATAAGAGCTTCATGTTCCACGGGGGTATGTAGTCACAGCTTGAAAATGAACTCCTACAGATACTGGGAATTCAGCGAGGAGTGTTCCTAATGAAATACTTGTGGGTGCCATTGTCTTTTAAGAGGTTGATATTAGCCAGTATCAGCCTTTAATTGAGAAGATCACTGCTATAATAACAACATAGGAGTCCAGATTACTAACATATGTTCGACGGAAGGTCCTTATTGCTTCAGTTTTGCTGAGCATACAAGCATACTGGGCACAAATCTTTGTTTTTCCAAAGAACTCCTATTCTCTGGGCATGGAATACGGACAAAAAATATAAAGCTCTTGTTAAATGGGAGGATGTGTGGCAGAACAAGAAGTCTGCAGGCCTAGGATTCAAGCCAATGATGGAATGAAATATGGTGATGATGATAAGGCGGATATGGGCTATAGAAAGAGAAGTTGAGTCCCTTTGGATCAAGTGGGTTAATGTCTATTACCTCAGGGGAGTTATCATTCTGATGGTTCAGCCAAGGGTCTCTGATACTCAACCATGGAAGAAATTGCTTGAAGTGCGTGATAATATTACAGACAGGATATCTGATATGATGGCTACGAAGTATAGTTCATCTAAAGACATATATAAGACGTTGGTTCCTACGGGGATGGCTGTAAATTGATGGAGATTAGTATGGTCTAAGCACATCATTCCAAAGCACTCGTTCATCCTTTGGCTGACCGTTCAGAAAATACTCAGAATGAGGAAATTGATGTATGATCATGGCATGGTTGATGACAAGCTGTGTCTGTTGTGTCAAAAAGTGGATGAAACGCATGAGCATCTTTTCTGGTAATGTGAATTCACTTGTTGTATATTTGAGATTTTGAAGAAACAATTAAAGCTTAGATGTGGAATGAAGCTTGTAGATAGATGGGTTGACTGGTTGGTAGTTGTTACACGAGGAAAGAAATTACTAGCTCGAGATAGAAGACGACTTATGGCGGCTATGGTATTTTGCATATGGCAAGAAAGAAATCGCAGGCTATTTCATCTTGGATGGAGTTTTCGTAGAGAAGTTTTAACTGGTATAGGTCGTTTTCGAATTTTATAACCTGTTTAGTGACAAATCTGAGATAGTATATGTGATAGGATATGTGTAAAGAGACGTGGAGGATGTAATTGATTTGGTGAAATGAAAAGTTTACAAGGTTGATGATGATATCCTATATAAGATGAGAGGAGAATTCTTCATATTAAATTTAATAAAATTTAGATTATGGTGATGAATGAGAGGAGAAATCGGGACGTTATTTTAATTTTGATTGGTTCAAATAAATAAATTAGATTGTATTTAATTTTTTAAATGATATCTTTTTTAAAATGATAATAATGTTTATCATAACGTTTGTCGTCAAAAGACATTGGATAATATGATATATATTAGAATACTGTCCCGCGCATTACACGAGATAAAAAATTATAATGAAATAATAACATTTAATGACTTATGTCACAAAAAATCGATAAATTAATTTTTGATAAATTTGTATTTTAAAATAATCCTTATTTTTCACTTTATGTTTTTTTTCTTTTATGTGATATAGATTAGATTAGATGTGATATAGATAATATATTTTTCTTTTAGAAAGATATTGATCTATTTTTTATTTTATTTTAAATAGGTAATGTTTAATTTTGATTGGTTAAATTATAGGTTAGATTAGTTTTTATTTAAGTGGTTTTGGTTTTTTCAAATAACATCTTTTTAAAATGAGACTAATATTCCGTTATATCATTTGTCATCGAAATGATTTTCCGTAATTTGCTGTGCTTAAAAACGATTGGATAATACGATATATAATTTAATATTGATTCGTGCTCTGCACGGGATGAATAAAGATAAGGTTTGCTACGCTTAAAAACGACTGAGTAATACGATATATATTAGATTAGATTAGATATTTCTTTTGAGTTATTGTTTTATTATACTAAAAGACGTTGTCATACATAAAACTGCTACAAATTCTTATAATTATTTCTTTGTGAAAGGGTTTGCATACATAATTATTATATATTTTGTATTTGATTCAAATATTTTATGGTAAATTTGAGATATTAATTTTTGATCAAAATTTAATCTCGATCGTTTAACTCAAATCAAATATCTTAAATTAATTAGATAAGATTCTATTAGTTTAAATAGAATGAAATTACTTGATTGTCCATTAAAATTTTTAAATGATAAGAATATCCCATTATAATTTGTCCCGGTTTGTTGTGCTTAAAAATGATAGGATAATACAATATATATTATAATACTGACCCGTACGGTGCACGGGATGAATAAACATAATAGAGTCAAAATAATATTTATATTAAAAAAAACTTACCCATATAGGTATATGGGTTATTGTATATTGAATTTGATAGTTTGCTGCTTTCATTTTATTTTCGCTAAATTGATTTAAGTATAACGATCTACAAACTCGACTATTATTGAATTAAAAGATAGAGATAGAAAAATATAGTGTAAAACTTGGCTTATAAAATAAAATAGAAAACTGAGAAAAAAATAAGATTATTTATAATTATTTAATGATGATTTCATATAGGAATATAAAGTTTTAAGAATTTTTTTTATAATTCTTTGTGTAATATTTATTATATATGATTATTATATTTTTTCATTTGATCCAAATGCTTTAGGTTAGATTTTGAGATATTAAAGTTTATACTTAATTGGGGTGATGATAGGATTATAGATATGATTCTTTGGATTTTTTAAATTTTTGATCATATAGTAAAGCTAAATTTAGTATCATCACGATTTAATATAGATCGTTTAATTCATAATCAAAGGCTTAAAATTAATTGAATAAAATTATTTTAATTAATTTTAATAAAATGAAATTATTGGATTATCTATCAAAATTTTAGAATGACAATAATGTTCAGTCATACTGTTTGCTATCCAAATGACTTGTCTTGATTTGTTGCTTAAAAATGATTGGCTAATATTATATATACTCGAATACTAAACCGTGTGCTGGAAGGAATCAATAAAGATAACATAAATAAATAATAGTAAAATTATCTATATTGATTAATATATATTGAACGTGATAGTTTTTTTAGTTATTATTTTATTATATTAAATGACGATTTCATATAAAAATCTGTTAGAATTTCTTATAATTATTTGTTTGTGAAAGATTATGCATATACAGTTATTATATATTTTTTATTTGATTCAAATTTTTTATGTTAAATTTGAGATATTAGCTTTTGATCAAAATTTAATGTCGATAGTAGAATATATTATCAAAGAACATAAATTAATTGGATAAGATTTTGTTTTTTAAATCAACTAAAATTAGTTGATTATCCATTAAATTTTTTAAATGAGAATAATACCCTGTCATAAATTTTCTCGTTTGCTACGGTTTTTCGTGCTTAAAAAAGAATGAGTAATACGATATATATTAAATTTTATTTTGATCCAAATATTTTATGTTAAATTTGAGATATTAATTTTTGATCAAAATTTAATCTTGATCGTTCAATTCATAATCAAAGTCAATAAATTAATTGGATAAAATTTTGTTAAATGAAATTACTTGATTATTTATTAAAATTTTTAAGTGATAATAATCTTGCGTCATACCGTTTGCCGTTTCTCTCGATTTGTCACGACATCTCGATTTGTCGCGGTTTGTCGTGCTTGAAAAATAATGAATAATACGATATATATTAAATTTGAGATATTAGATTTTGATCAAAATTTAATCTCGATCGTTTAATTCATAATCAAACGTCATAAATAGTTTTTCGTGCATAAAAACAACTGGATAATACGATATATATTAAATTTGAGTATTAATTTTTAATCAAAATTTAATCTTAATCGTTCAATTCATAATCAAAGGTCATAGATTTATTGGATAAGATTCTATTAGTTTAAGTAAAGTAAAATAAAATTACTTGATTATCCTTGAAATTTTTTAAATAACAATAATATCCTATCATACCATTTTTCGTTTGTCGTGGTTTTGCGTACTTAAAAATAAATAGATAATATGATATATATATATATATATATATATAACTGTTAGGATTTCTTATAATTATTTCTTTGTGAAAATTTTTGCATATATAATTATTACATATTTTTGATTTGATGTAAATATTTTATTTTAAATTTGAGATATTAACTTTTGATTATAATTATTGATATGATTGTTAAGATTTTTTCAATTGTTGATCAAATAATTACGTTAAATTTAATATCGTTAAAATTTAATCTCGATTTTTCAATTCATAATCAAAGGATATAAATTAATTGGATAAGATTTTATTAATCTAAATATAATGAAATTACTTGATTATTAAATAAAAATTTTAAATAATAATAATATCTCGTCATACTGTTTACATCAAAATGGTTTGTTGCGCTTAAAAACGATTGGATTATACGATATATATTTAATTATATTAAATTAATTTAAAAAAAGTTTTAGTGAGTAAATTGAAATAATAAAGTAATAATAATATATGTTATGAGACGAAAAAAATATCTAATATAATTTAAAAATCAAATAATTCTTAAACTTAAATTGGATATCTGGCTTTTTTCAACCAATCAACCTGGAACCGGAAGAGTCCATGACACATTTCAGAAAGAAAACCGTCAAAACGATTCCACGGACTAATCAAAGGAACTTATTACGGCGGGCCCAATAACCCTACTTCCTCGCCTCTCACGCTACTATCACCACCAGCCGTTCCATCATTTTCCATTTCATCTCCCGTCCACATCTACCCACTAGCGCGACCAATAGCATCCATCGCCGCCTGTACGATACCTGGCAACTCGCAAGCCATTTGCGATGATGGAACAATGGAAGAAGGAAGGCGCCTACTGGGGTAGATCAAATACTATTGTGATGAGAGTTGAATATCTATGTAACATATTGATATCTATATTAATTTAATATTATGTATGTTGAGATTTTATTTATTGATGTGACAAAAATATGGTATTTTCAAAAAATAAAATATATAATTTAAATATTTTTTTTTATTTTTATAAAAAAAATAATATTTGATCATTTAAAGACGCGAGTTATAATTTACATCGTCATATAATAACAATCAAAACATTTTATTCATACAAAGATGAAGGGAGTATTATTTTTTTGGATCACATAGGTCATTGACACTTGCATTACTTATCATCATGTATACATTCGATCGTCAAATCTTGACGGGTCAAACTTTTACTAGTTGGGTTGAGATGTAAAGTATCAGATATAAGTTTTGATTCATAAGATGCATAAGAAAGTGCTTAGCATTCAACACAACTTTTGATATCTACATGCTAGCAATATAATTACAACAGTACATTTTATATATATATATATATTTTATACTTGAAAAGAATATATAAATTATTATGTGAAAAATGCTGAATATACTTTATTCAAATTCAACACATTTTTTTGAAAAAGTTTCTCCTTTTTTTTTTTACCATTATTGAAAAACTTTTTTCTTGTACTATGACAACCATAAATCTCTAGGATCAACATGGTTTGTAAATATCATTAGGACAACATATTCCAACGGAGTATTTTATTATAGCATAGTATAATTAAGATTTAAGACAAACATCTCGAATAATAAATTAAATTTTTTTTATATATAATCATCTCAAATCTTAACAATTTATATATATAAAAAAAACCATCTTAAATCCTCATGTTTATAAAAATATTATCCAAATTCTATGAAATTTACATAATATATGTAATGAATTCATTGATTTAACAATTTTTTTGACATTATTTTCTTTTCCTCTTATTTAATATTTTTATTTTATATTCAAAAAAATGATCATTATGATTTGAATGATCGAATCAAACAATTTAAATAAGATAACTACGATTTAAAAAATAAAAAATATAAAAATAATGTAAAAATAATATATTTTCATATAAATAGATGAAAAAATTATGTTCATGAGTATAGTAGACACGAGAAAAATAAAAAAAATAATTTAAGATAATGATTTTACAACAATAATAATTTATTAAAAATATCATATAATTTAAGTAATATTTTTAAAATTTTTATATGATTTAAATAATATTTATATAAATATGAAGATTTGAGATATATTTTTATAAATCCTTACAAAATAAACTCCCCGCCGCGTGAATCTCACACTCCCACCTCCGCACGTGACTCCCCTCACCCTCACCACCCCCCATCTCTCTTATTTTTCACACAACCGTTGACTGCTGCTCCACTCACGCCATCTCCAATCTCCGATCTCCTTCACCCCAAAATTCAACCCCATCTCCCCACCCCTTCGCCGGCACCATTCCACCCCCCATCTAACCACAGTTAATTGAACCTAACCACAGTCAATTCCATCCCCAAACCCCCTAGGGTTCCATTTCATCCCCTATCAATCGAGTTCGTTCGAGCTCGAGCTCGATCTGCTAGGGTTTGCAATGAAGCGGCTCAAATCCTACCCCGACGAGCTCGGTCCCTTGTCGGATAGAGATCTCGACCGATCTCAATCGCAATCGCTGTCGTCATCGTCGCAGCATCACCGGAGACTCAAGCTACCAGGAGGGAACAGTAGCCGGACGGAGCAGCAGGAGAGGGATCGGGAAAAGAGAGTTGAATACGATGTAATTGACGATAGAACCACTAAGAGGTTCGAGAAGAGGACGACGACGACGACGACGGATCATGAGGAAAGTAATGGGAGAAAGTATCATCATGATTCGGATGAGAGAGGATCAAGGAAGAGGAACGAGCACGAGTCGTCGGGTGATGGCGAGGGGTTTAGAGGGATGAGGAAGAGGTTTGAGGACGGGTTTGAGAGGAGGAAAGGGTTTGGGTTTGAGAGGCATAGGGAGAGGGACGGAGACGGTAGAGGAGGGATCATGGTGTCTTCTTCTAATCCTTCATTGTTGGGGTCGCCGAGAGGCTTGTATGAGAGGGAGAGGGAGAGGGAAAAGGAGAAGGAGAGGATACGGAGGTCGGAGAGTTTCTGCGGGATTAGGAGGGACATTCCAAAGGGGTTTAGGTCGGAGAGGGAGAGATCGAGAAGGGACGACAGTGTTAGTGTTAATGTTAATGTTACGTCGTGGAGGACTTTCGGGAGTCGGAGTAAGAGGGACGGAGGGAATGAGGAGATGAGAAGTAGTGGTGGTGTGGAGAAAGCGGAAAGGAGTTGTTGTAGAGGCGGTGCTGGTGGTGATGGGAGTAGTAGGGATAGCTTGACGTCGCCGAAGGGTGTGAAGGATTTGCGGTCTCCAACTTGGTCGAAGGAATCGAGGGATTCGGTGGGAGAGTCTAAGGTGAAGAGTTTGAAGAAGAATGAGGGTGGTCAGGGTGGTGTTGAGAGTGGTGGGAGTAGCAATGCGGCTGATATCGAGGAAGGTGAGCTTCAACAGGAGGCTCGTCTAGAAAAGGAACCAGAACCTGTTTCTAAGTTAGAGGCAGAACATGCTCAAGATGAAAAGAGACTACCAGAACCTGTTGCTATCTCGGCGGTTAAACTGGAAGTGGCCGAGAAGTCCTGTCAAAAGATGGAGTCTGATTTGTCAACCAAAGTGGCATTACATGAAGAAGACATTGACGCCCGGAAAGAAATTCATTGTGTGTTAGAGTCAGTAGAAAAAGATGTGATCAGGGAAGCTGTGGTTATCGCGGATGAAGCTTCTGGAGCTAATGCAGCACAGCTATCAGATGCTGAAGATAATGTCGTTGGGCACGATCAGGAAAGCTTGAAGAAAGATCTTCCATCAAGTTCTGCCCCTATTCACTCCAAGCTTGAAAACCAAGATAATGTTGAAGTAGGTAATTCGTCGAAGGGTGCATCATCTGCATTATCTCAGGAAATGAAATTGGTAGATAGTGTAGATCTTGAATTTCAAGCTGATAATGTTAACATGCCTGAGCCAAGCAGAGCTGTTCTAGAGAACGATCAAAAGGAGCTTGAATTACCAGTGAATGTTCTGAAAGATAAAGGAAAAGGTTTTGTCGTTTGTTCTCCTGAGGATATCAGCTTCAGAGGAATTGACACAATGATCCAAGCAGAATTCATACCTTGTGGAGATGATGATGGCATGGAAGGCCCAAGCACTAGAGGTTTCGACTTGTTTTCAACCTGTGTGGGCACAAAAGGAAACCAGGCCAATCAGTCCGAGACCAAGCATGAGAAGAAAACATTAGAACCGCTCGACCTTTCTCTTGGTTTTCCAAGTGTTTCTCTTCATCTTCCTGCTAGTGTTGCTCCACCAAATTCTCCTCCACAGGGAACGAGCGTCCAATCATTGGCGACCACCTACTTCGTGGGATCTGATTGTTTCACGACATCAGTTTCGTTTTCTGGTTCTCAGTTTATGCACAATCCCAGCTGTTCTCTCACGCATAACTCCATGGACTGTGATTTTGAGCAGTCTGTCAAGAGTCGTCCTTTGTTCAAGAATTTTGATTGGCAGGCACACAGTGCTAGTGATTCGAAGCAGAATGAAGTTCGTGTGTTTCCTAAAGTATTGCCCAACGGTAATACAAGTCTTCAGCCATCAACTCCTTCCCAAGTGGTATATACTGGCCAGCCTGTGACTGGTCAACCGTTAATGCCATTTGCATTGGATCGTTCAGGGAGCTTTAAGCAACAGCTTTCTATTATAAAACCACGTCACTCAAGTGGTGTGAGGTCTCCTACTCAAAGTGCCGGGTCTTATGATGCAAGATCAGAAAGTGGCAGGGGTAAGAGGCGGGCAGCGGGAAATGAAAGTGGTAGTAGACTGTTTAGAAGTAGTAGCCAGAAGGATATGCAGCCTACCGCTGCACGAGAAGTTGACTTCTTTGATAGGATCCTTATGCTGCTTGTTTCAGAGCCAATTCATGCAATGTCTTGTAGGGTTTGTGAAATGTCGGAACAGGCAATTGCTTGTCTGAAGGAACATACTAGGGAGATGATTGAGAGGGAAGATAGACGTAGGAAACTACATGCACTACAAGAAGTGTTGAAGAACAGATCTGACCTGACCTTGGAGAGTTTATCTAAGGCCCATCATGTCCAGCTGGAGATTCTAGTGGCCCTAAAGACTGGTCTTGCAGATTACCTTCAGTGTGGAGACAGTATTTCTCTTGTTGATCTGAGTGAGATCTTTCTGTATTTGAAATGCCGCAATCTCAACTGCGGCAGTGCATTACCCGTGGATGATTGCGACTGTAAATTTTGCTCTAAAAAAGAAGGTTTCTGCAGTTGTTGCATGTGTCTGGTCTGCTCGAAGTTTGACACAGCATCCAACACTTGTAGTTGGGTCGGATGTGATACATGCTCTCATTGGTGCCACACTGATTGTGGTCTACAAAAGTCCTACATAAGGAACGGGACTCGTGTTTCTACTTCTCAAGGATCATCGGAAATGCAGTTCTACTGTGTTGCATGCAATCATCCATCTGAGATGTATGGCTTTGTGACGGATGTTTTCAAAGTCTGTGCATCTGTATGGAGTGCTGAAACTATGCTAAAAGAACTTGAGTATGTTAAGAGGATGTTCAGCGGCAGCACTGATGTAAGAGGGAAACTGTTGCATGATCTTGTTAGTCAGCTGCTTTTAACACTTAAAAATGGAAGCAATGTTGCAGAAGTTCGATGCCAGATTATGGCATTTCTTGCCGGTATGCATTTTTTTTCCAGTTACTTCGTCAAATAAATGCTTTGTTTATCTGTTTCCTTTTTGGGAGGTCGGTCTTGACTCTTGAGTTGTTGATTTAATGCTTAAGTGGTTGTCTGGAAAAGACAGGAGATAAGAGAGAGATACCCAAATGCAATCTATAATTACATTCTGCTTCTTTTGTTATGGTTGGGGCATATGGTGTCTATCCTGTATTGCTTTGTGATCCATGCTATATGGTTATTTTAGCTTATCTATGTCATGGAAAATCTTCCCTTGAGCTTCACATGTTGTTTACTTGAATAAATCTGGCGCTCATGGTACAGAACGAGTATCTTAGTACTGATCTATATTGTAAATAGCATTGCAATGCTGTCTGATATGTTAAGAACATGAACAGCGTGAGTACATTGTTAAACATCTGGAGTTAGATTGATTGGTATAGCCTAAATTGGCCCCTTGGTGTAATGATAAAAACTGAGACTCAATGAATACATTATAGGCATATCAATCTTGATATGTTACTTTTAAATCTATTATGCAGTCTTGCGAATTCTTTTCCTCACAGCATTTGTCCAAAAGATAAAAAAAATCATATTGTGGAGGCACCTTTTTCTCTCAAAGCATATGCGGTGAAGCTAGTTGGCTGCTTGTGTTTGCTACCCTGAATCTGTGTAAGAATATGTAATCTCGCTCATGACAAATAAGTTGCTAGTGTGAAAAGATGTTGTATTCTGATTGATTACAGTGGTTAGAGGCGACTTGGGTTGATTATCCCAATGACAATGTTCTGGACGTTGTAAATCTTCTTTTTACTCATAATTTTGCAACGTTTAGATAGTGTTTGCTGGATAGCATGGCTGTTTTATATCATCAAAACGATTTGGTTGAATGGTTGTGTATGTGGCCTACATATAACGATGGCTAGTGATTTAGTATAGAAAGGACTTTATTCCATTTTATTAATTGATTTTTTTATCTTCTATCTTTGGAATAGAATTATAAGACCAGCATTTTTACTTGCTGTGAAGGACTCTTGTCACTCTTCTCTAATCTTTTTCTGTATTTCCTTTTGTCCCTTCACATCATAAGTGAGAGTTGCTCTGTAGTATTCTAAAATATTTATTTTGATTGTGTTCATATTCCAGAAAGTGATTCCAAGTTCATCAATGCTTCCGGATCTCCTGGAAGTCACCCCCATGCACTCGAGAAGAATAAAGCAGATGTAGGCAACAACTCCGTTGGCCTTGGTGCAGAGGCACTCGGTTTTAGATCCCTTTCCATGAAGAATACATCCATGACAGAATCCACTAGAGCTCCTGCCTTGAACACAGAGGAGACTTCAGGAAGTAAGAGCATCTGGGATTTAGATGAGCGGAGGGTCAGTAAGATAAATAAGCCTGTGTCGGCCACTTCTGGCAGTAGAGGTGCTTGGGATGCAGGACCCAGCATCATTGGGAAGAATTTCCCGGTGATGGATGATTTGGAGGGCATCGTCAAAATAAAGCTAGCAGAAGCAGAGATGTTTCAAACACGTGCTGATAATGCTCGGGGAGAAGCAGAAGGCTTGAGAGCTATTACTGTTGCCAAGCATCAAAAGGCTGAAGAGGAGTACACTACCCGAATAATGAAGCTGCGGTTGGGTGAGGCAGAGGAGAGGCGCAGACAGAAGCTGGAGGAGCTCCAGATTCTAGAAAGAAGTCATCGTGAATACTCTAACGTGAAATCAAGGATGGAGGCTGATATTAAACTTTTGTTGCTTAAAATGGAAGCTACAAAAAGGAACATGAGAACATGAGGCGGCCTCACTGTAGTCAAGCAAAATAGAAGCTGTGACAAGGTACGTTAGCTCTCTTGTTGTATTTGTAATTGTAGGTTGATATAGGCATAATGTTGATAAGCATGCCAAACGATCTTAGTTTACTGTAACTTGTAAATTGGATTCTGTGAGAGCCAAATTTACACTTTCAATCTCTCTCTCTGTCTTCTTAAGCCTACATGTTTTTCGGTAGGTTTGAATTCAGTTATTAGATTATTGGCATTTCACATGTTCCTTCAATCCTGCTAGCTGCTGTTTGGCCCCTGTAGAGATGTAGCTTCTGACTGTTCTCATTCTACAACTTCGGAAGCCAGAGAAATCTCATCTTGTCCTGGGCATTAGGTTGTTATGTATTTACTTGGAATCTGTATTTGCTGTGTGTAGGACATGAAGTAGATTAGCGTCTAGATATTTAAGCTTAGTTTGTGTACAAGTAATCCTATATTGTTAATCAATCAACTGAACTAGACAACTGCATCAATCAGTATTTGAACCAAGAGTCCTGGATGTTCAGAACTACAGATCAGGACTGTGGTCATGGGCAGAGAGTGTTTCTAATGGTTGCTATGGCCAGTAGATGTATCAAAAATGAGTTTATATTCATCAAGTTTGAGTAGTATGCATTGAGTCTATATTTGTGTTTTTTGTGCTGATTTCATATGCTGTCGAGAATATCATTCCTGGTTCCAGGCTTTCTGTTCCCCAATGTGATTTCCCTGTCCTTTCATGTTTAAAGTAGTTGTGCTGAAGCTAAATACTTTCAGTTTATGAAACTAATCAGTCGTGGGATGACATACTAGTTGCGGTCCTTGTGGAGCATGGCTATGCAAATAACAATGTACTACTAGTATTAAGACACTTTTTGGTTGCAGTCCAATATTTGCCCTTCAGTGGTTATGTTGGTGAAGACACAAAACCCGATAGATGTAATGATTCTTTGGTTGTTTATTTAGGTTCATCTAACTTGAGCTCTGCAGCCATGGAACAAATGGTCTCTACTAGTAGTTTCATCAGTTCCTACATCAGCAGAAGTCCTTTTAACCTTCTTTGGCTATGCATGAAATTAGCTGCCTTCGCAGCAGAATTAGAGCTAGCGCGATCTGTTGCAATGTCTCTACTACATGACATTGTCGATGCTATAGTATTTCAGTTTTCGCAGCCAGACGATGCTGTTGCAGCTAGGTCCCTTGGGCAACAAAACATACTTTCATGCAATATTTGTACCTTGTGGTGATTTGTGCTGCCGTTTTAAGCATTTTCTCTACTGCAACGGGTGACTCCTGTGACAGAGCTGATTCTTTGTTTACTTCGCTGCAACTCAAAAACAAATTGCAGCAGATCAGCATGGACCATATACATCCAACAAGTGCAGATTCAAATTGTGGCAAAATTTTCGCCCACAGTGACTTGTAACTGGAATTTTCCGTAGTTCAGGTTTCAATGAAATGATCCTTGTAAGTGTTTAAATGCTAATCTCAAGGTTTCAAATACATGGTCCTGTGGTGAGTTCGTGTGGCGAGTTTGCGGGGTGGCTGGCTGGGAATCTCGGACATGTCAGATTTCTCAAGCCCTTGTAGTATTAGTTCTAGTTCCCCGCCGCCCCCGCCCCCGAAATCAGTCCCCCAACATCGCTCACCACATCTCCGGCGCTTCTCTTCCACCAACGAAACCCTAACTCGATCGATCATGCGCACGCAGCGCCGAGTGAGTCTATTACCATCAATTCTTGCATTTACATTTTGTAGATTCTAGCTCATATCATTTCGAGGATTTGCTGCATTTCATCAATTCGTGCATTTCTTCGAATCACGCTTGTCAATTGATTCGTTATAGATTGTTTTTTCTTTAAACTTTTTTTTTTTGTTGTTGCTGTTCTTCTATAGTCGCTGTAAATCTGTGGTAGATTTGAGCCATTAGGGGGCCCTGACGTGAGATTGATTTGAGGAATGGTGGGACGTCCGAGGGGTGTAAGAATTAGAGATCGTCAACCGAAAGAAGATCTGTAATTTCTAGAGATTTTCTTGTATATCTTGCAAATTCTTGACTTTGATACTGAACGGAAAGATGGCGCTGAGATGTATTCACGAGCCATGAGTTGTGAGTATCACATTTTGACATAAGACAATGCAAAATGAAATGAAATTTATGGGTGATATTCAAGTTTGGAAACTCGTTCAATTAACTGTAGGGTGTAATGGGTCTATAAGATCAAAAAGGACTCACATGGTAAAGTTGAACGATATAAAGCAAAACTTGTAGTCAAAGATTTTACTAAAAAGAAAAGACATTAAGTGTCATGAAATCTTCTCTCCAATCTATACAAAGGATTCATTTAGAGTTGTCATGGCTTAATGATCTCATTTTAACTTAGAGCTACATAAAATAAACGTGAAAACGGCATTCTTGAATGGATTATTACAAGAGAAGATATACATGTAACAATCAAAAGGTTTTTTCGGTTCTAAAAAAATCACTTGGTTTATAAGCTTAAAAAATCAATATATGGATTGAAGTAGGCTTCTGGTCAATGGTTTATGAGATTTAACGATATTATTATTTCATTTGGTTTTACGGAGAAGGTCGTTGATGAAGGTATATTCTCGGTTAGGTGGGAGCAAATTTATTATCTTAATCCTTTATATGACATCCTACTTGCCATTGCTGTTGCTGTTAGTGATTTGTAGTGACTTGGGATAACTGCATGAAACCAAACAATTTTTTTGATAGTTTATCAATACATCGTTATCATTATGCGTTGAATTATTGCAATATATTGTAATTTTGTTGGCTGCACATAGGAAGAATGATGTGACACTTATGTTGTGATAAAACATTCAAAAAAAAGAAAAAATAAAACTTGAGACTGAGAAAAAAAAAAATAAAGATGTAAGCATCGATGTTGGACGGATAGGGTAATATTTTTTTGTTGTTCACGAGAATAGTGTCGGTCTTACAAAAGATGATGACGTTCTTGAATGGAAATGTCAAAACTATAGATTGGATATGATACTAACCTTACACCAACCAAAGTTGATATAAATTATGATAAGCTCAGAGTTTCGTTGTTTTGAAAGCACACCCGCAAGGCTAAACTCCCCATGAGTAGTCCCTTTGAAGTCAAACATACTTCGCTCTCGAACATAATCAAGCAAATGATATAGGGTTGCCGGTGACGTTACTTATGAGCTTAATTATCTGTGGCAGAGAACCATAGATTGTTAGGACAACTGATCTATTTATAAGATCTTTGTAAGTACTAATACAAGATGAACAAGAGTCATGATACAGTAAGTAGCATACAATAAATAGTAGTATACAACGGTCTATACAAGCTAGTGTCTGATCATGATCAGTTTATTTTCATTCGTAAAGTGTATAAGGTATTGTAACATCCTTGGATTTTTTATTCAATATCTATCAGACACGTAGCGTCACTACCGCTTCAACGCCTATTCGAAATAAAACGATAAGATTATAAAGGGGTTTAAGTTTTAAAAACATAGGAACCTAATATGAAATGTCCAACTTATACATCTTAAATTATATGAAAATAAAGAATCTGAAAATAAAAGTGAATGTTACAGATAGTCGAATCTAATCATCATCGTTATGTAACGATTCATTCCATGATCATTTCTTACATGAAACAAACACGTAACCATGAGCTCGAATGCCAGTAACACAGAATACATGTCCATTTCAGGGGTCCGGCATGTTTATTATATCATATGTTTCCCATGAACAAACATGATGCAATGCAAACAATATCGAGTAATCATATGCCAAATAGGAATATATAAATATATACAGAATAATAATTCAAGTTAATCAAGTTAACTTATTTTGTTATAATAGAATACTATCACGGCGTTCCATAATTTTATTTGTCACATTTAATTAAATTCGAGGATAATGGAAAATAATTCCTCATAAATCATGAGAGTCGAATATTTTTGTAATGTTCGTTACAAAAATAATATGCAATCAGCACAGACTATCATACATCAAGAACAAAAAATATTTAGGAACTTTATTATAATACATAATATTATACAGGTTGAATCGTTACGCTTTTAGGCATACAATTTAACATTCAAGACAGTCAAGAATATCACAATTTTACTCTTTTATTTAACAAGTATATAATCAAACAGTCACACAAATCAAGTCACGTACACACAAAATTTAGGGTAACGATGTATGCTATCTTGTCATTTTTATAAAAATCAGAAAATCCCTCAAATAAATCCAAGCTTAATCCTACTTCTTCGTAACGTTCGTATCTACGATAAAATTAATAATATTAGCATTCTTTTTTTTACCATTAAAAAAAAATTAGCATTCTCGTGACACATTAAAGAGTTAAAAATAATATACTATGTACACTTGAGTATACATAATCTTAATGCATATTCACAGGGAATAATTTCTATTTTTCTCTCTCTTTCTTACTAAACACTCTTTCTCACTGAATAGGAATAGAGCTGGCTCGGGGCGATTTCAGGCAAGGGGCCGGATCCGGGCAGTCGGTGGTCGGACCTTTCTCTGGCGAGGTTGAACATGGCAAAGAAGGCTGGTCAAGGAGCAAGCGGGGTGAGCATTGTCGCGCGAAGTCATCGTTGGCTATCGGTGGCCTAGTTTCGGCTCTTCCCTTGTTGTTTTCGATGTCGGGGAGCGTCGACGAGGGTGGGGCGTCGTTGACGAGGCTGGGCGCGTGCCGAAAAGGGACGGAAACGGGTGTCCAATGCATCGAGGCCGACGATGAAGGACGACAAGTATAAATCCGACCTTGAGGACGGCAGCGACGACTTGGGCGACGTCGGGGTGGCTGGATATGATGGGGAAAGACTCATATGAGTACATCAGTCAAATAATGTATAGAGGAATAATAGGCTAATTACTATACCTTACTATTAGCAGACTAGACATTCAATACTCAGTCTGTATATGTGTTAGGTATCAATCTGATCCCAATGAATCTCATTACACTGCATTAAAGAAAATTCTGAGATATCTCAAAAAGACTCCAAATCTGGGTGTATATTATCTTAGGGAATCAGATTGTACACTAATAAACTATTCAAATGTAGATTTTGTAAGTTGTAAAGTTGACAAAAAAAAAAAGCACAAGTGGATTGTATCAATTTCTTGGTGCACGACTAATTTGATGGTTCAACAAGAAGAAGACCACCGTGTCAATCTCTACTGCAGAAGCAGAATACAAAGCTGCAGGAAGTTGTGATGCACAAATACTATGGATGTGATCACAACTTACGGATTACAATATGATATTCACTGAAACCTCAAGATTTTGTGATAACACGTCTCCAATATCAATTTTAGAAAATTCAGTTTTTCATGCAAGAATCAAGTATATTGATGTCATATATCACTTTATCAAAGATCATATACAAAAAGGTCACATTAAATTGGAATATATATTCTAACAGAAAAATAAATTGCAGAGATTTTTAGAAAATCTCTTGATGATAACAAATTTATTCAATTTCAAGGTGAATTGGGTATAATTGATTTTAATCAATAAATTGGTCACAATGCTCTAATGCTCTACTACGTATGTAGAATACAGACTAGTATTATTTTAATCTATTGATTACTACACATGTGGGATGCAGATTAGAGTCATTCTTGATCTACTACATCTCTATTTTTGGAAAGAAAATAACGTTTTAAAAAGTGATTGTCTAAAATCATGCAACGGTCAAATCAATG
Source organism: Drosera capensis (assembly GCA_001925005.1). Lineage (NCBI taxonomy): Eukaryota > Viridiplantae > Streptophyta > Magnoliopsida > Caryophyllales > Droseraceae > Drosera > Drosera capensis. The sequence continues at coordinate 22,215 of LIEC01010766.1, forward strand.
ATTGAATCTGTATAATGACTAGTTAAAATTGGCAACAATAATATTTCTTCAAAGGGTATAAATTCTGAAAATTTTCAATCAGGAAAACACCTTTACTCTCTAGTTATTTAAGCTATTCTTTAAGGCCATGTTTGATACCTAGGATAAAGGAGGATTCGATAAGTAATATTTGTTAATCTTGTGTTTGGTAGGAAAATAACACCTGAATTACTAATCCCATCTAAGGGGATAACACTTCAAATCTCCTCACCATTAATCTCACATTCCCTCATAGTATTATTAATCTTGCCATGCAGGATAAACGTTTCAACACTAGCCGTCCGCCGATTGCAACTCGATCGTCGTTCCACCATCTACCGCCCGCCTTATCGATGGTTGACCGCCAAGCATCGACCAACCGCCGCCCGACGCCGACTACCACCAACCCTCAGCCGTCGACCTTCGATAGCAGCCCGACTGTTGACCACCGTCCGACCTACCGTCGATGGTCGCCCCATTGCTATTTGCCGCCGACCACTGCATGATCGCCACCGAGCCATCACCCGATCGTCCGACCGTCACCTGATCATCACTCGACACTCGATCACCTCCCGTAGACCTTCGACCATCGGCCGATGGACTATCTTCCGCCTATTACTTATTAATCCCCTTTATACCAAACATGATTTATAAAAAAGAATGATAGGATAACTAATCCCAATAACTGATCATGATCCACATCAAAAATGGAAAATATGAAACAAAAACTATATCAAATAGACGTGAAACAAACGACCGGTCAAAAAACATCCAAACAATTTGACATGGATCATGATCAGTTATTAATTTGTGACCAGTTTTGTTTAGTTTACCAATATATCCCTAGGCATAAATTATTGCAATCTACTATTGTAATTCGTGGGTTGTAGCATAGGAAGAATGATTGGTACTTAAAAAAAAAAAAGAGTGAGATGACACTTTCGTATAGGAAAACCCCATTCCAAGAAAAAAAAAACTAATAACGACAAAATATGTGACCGTTGCAATCAATAATTGAACAGATAGAGTAATATTCGTTACGGTTCAGAAGAATTGTATTGGTCTTAAGATGACTCATCAATGAAAATACCAAAACTATAGACATTGAACTTGGGTTTGATCCTAACTTACACCAACCTAAGCGGCTAAGTTTGATATCGACTATCACAAGTTCATAGTTTCATCTTCAAAGCTCTCCGCCCGGCCTAGCTTACTCAACATGAGTTGGTCGCCTTACATCTCAAGCATGACCTCGAACATAATCAAGCAAATGATATAGGTGAGCTTAATTATCTATGGATGAACCATAGATGTTTAGAACAACTGACCTATTTATAAGGTCTTTGTAAGTATTAATGTAAGACGAAGAAGAAACATGATACAGTAACATACAATGATCTATATAAGTGTCTGATCAATGATCAGTTTATTTCTTTGTGAAGTGTAAACAGTATTCGGCGCATCGTCATGCAAAATATACAACTGTGTATAGCTCGAGTACTGTTACTATAGAGTGTTCGATCCTTTTGACATACACGTTTGATCGAGGCTTAGAAGTGAATGAAGTTCTTCTCTTGGAGACTTTCGATTGTCTCCTTGAGGCTCACTTCCAGGGGAACAAACTCCAAGCCTAGTCCTTTTGCTTTCTCTTTCGAGACCTCGTAAGAGGCCAGAAAACGCTCCTCATCAGCACACCTGCATATTGTTCGCTCAGTTTTATTCGCTGATTACTTAATGAGATCTCATACAAGGGCCGTGAAAGGGAAAGTGGAAGCGGGAACTCACTTGTCAGGAAGCTGGAGTTCAGGGAAAAGTTCACGTAAGATCTTCACAATCTCGGAAAAAGACACAACCCTCTCGGCCAAGCAGTATCTTCCATGGGCTGAAGAATCCTCAAATGCTCTGATATGTGCTGCGGCGACATCTTTGACATGGATCCATCCATAGAGTGCATTTGGATATGTCTTGGCTCCTGAAAGTAGAACCCCATATCATAAATAACAAGGTGAACATTATTATATGGTGGACGAGATATGCTAAACTGCTAATGCAACCATCTGGTCTATACTGCTTTAGAACCATGTGTTATATCTCATCAAAACAATCTACTACTCTAATTCAACAAAAAGAGATGACAAGTTACATACCGATCAAGGCTAGAATCATCGCGGAACCTTCGTTAAGTGTTGGCTGAAACGAAGGACCAATTGTTGCATATGGATGCACTACGACCAAATCAATGCCCTTCTCTTTAGCGAATTTCCATGCAGCGTCCTCGGCCAAGGTCTTTGCAAGCGGGTACCAGGCCTAGTTTCATTAAAAAGTGTTGAAATTCAAATTGAAAAGAATATTCAATTGCTGGAATAATGGAGCAAAATGCCGGGAAAATAGTTCGAGATGACTGAATTAGAGGGTATAAAACTGCACCTTTATGTGCTTCATCATCTCTATATCTGAAAACCAAGTCTCATCAATAATCACTCCAGGGATTTGGCTTTTGGGATTGCATATAACTGCGGCCATTGAGGATGTGACAACGACTCTTTGGACAGTAGGAACCTTAACACATGAGCTAAGAACGTTAAGCGTTCCCTTTACTGCAGGATCGATAATCTCTGCCTGCAGAAGAGAAAGACAATGAAAATCAGCAGCTGAGCCGGTTTCCATTTTAGGGAGTGGTGTCTCAGTCAGTTGCCCTTTTGATCCGTTTTCCATGTTTCGAAGCTTCTACAAGGTTATTTCATTCATATGCTATTGAGGTAATTTACAAACAGCAACAGCAAGTTACCTGTGGATCTTCGGCTTGTTGAATACATGGAGTCGCAACATGTAAAACACCCTCACACCCCTCGATAGCAGGATCAAAGGAACCATCTTCCAAAAGGTTTGCTTCAAACAAGTGAAGCTGCTCCATGGCTCCTTCGAGTGCAAGCAAGTGCTCCGTCTTCTTCGTATCATCTACATCATGAGTGCTACAAGTGAGACAGCTGATGCTTCCTAAACTAAAATCCACAATTCAACCGTGACTGTGAAGTGCATTATTTGTTGAGGATACGTGTGAATAGGTTTACCCACATAGACCGTGGAAAAAAAAAAAGAGTAGTATATAAACAATCCATATCCCATCACATGTGTATTCTATTCCGTTCGAATTAAGACGTGATTTCCTCCCTTTAGCTCTCCTTTGACTCGTAACATTATTTATTTCTCGTAAGATGATAATTTTAAGAAGATGTCAAGAGCCTATGACACATCATTCACAATTTAATCATAAGCCAGACAATTCGTAAAAAGGATGAGGGGAGAGGGAGTAACGTACTCAGATCACGAACAGTAGCGTTAACGGTATAGCCACGGAGGAGAAGCAGCTTGATGATCCAGGAAGCAATATAACCGTTGGCTCCGGTCACGCACACCACCTTCCCCTCGCCAATCATCTTCTTCTTCCTCGATCGATACCTTCGTGATCACTTGGCAGAGATGATGAAGAAGAGCTTGATTTATAAATATACAAGAAAGGGCAAAAGAGTCTACACGTGTTGCCATAACCAGTGACGTGCTTTGTGGATTTGAACATTCTTAGAGCAATAAAAAACTGCTCATAGCAGGTAATAATTGGCCGGGGAAGGACTTTTGAGTCTGAATATAAAGAATTTTCTGTCAGTGTTACAAATTTCTCATTCTTCGTTCTCCAGTGGCTGATTTTCCTATTGACAGATCACAACTACCGAGAAACTCCACGAGAATAAGACTGCAACGAAGTGGAGAAGTCTAAACTGCAAGAATGACTAGTATTTTTTTACCAAGACACTTGTCAAATTTTGAAGTGTCATGAACCATAAAGCGACATTTTCTCCAAAAGAATAAAATAAAATAAAAATCTATATAATACTCCCTTGGTTTTAAATCAATTGCAACACCTCTTGAGATAGGTTACAAATGAATCGAGTCAAATCGAGTTGAGTATGTTTTGAGCTTGGCTCGTTTAGAATTTTGTTAGGTTCGAGGTTAAGTTCAAGTTTTATTTGAGCTTAATCGATACGAGTCTGTTAAACTTGTTTCATAAATAGATAGGCTCGGGTCCAATTCGACTTGGCTCATATATTCATTCGAGCCTAATCGAGTCAAGTCGAGTTCGAGCCGAGACAAACCTTCTATGAACAAATCCTACCATCTTTAGAATTTAAGTTTAAAAATTATTATTGAAATCGAAAGCACTATCTAAAACCTTAAATTGACACAAAAATAATGTCAATTGACCTTAAATTGAAAAAGTCATTTTATTCGAGCTGATACTTCTATATATATATATATATATATATGGGTTTATGGGACTGATTTAAAATCAAACAAGTCAGTTGCAGCATATTGCATTTTTCATTTCGCATACTGCACTTTGGTCTTCGTATATTGTATTTTGATAATTGTGTATTATAGTTTCATAGGAATATAAGCTTTATTAAAACTACAGTACATAATTTTCTAAATGCAGTATTCGAAAACCAACAAAACAAACTGTGATATGCTGCAGCTTGTTGGCTGATTTACAATCAGCCCCAACGTACCCATATATTTATAAAGATGTGATAGCTTTAAGAAAAAATAAATAAATAAAATATTAGAGTTTTATATAGATCTTGAATATTATATATATATATATATATGAAAATTAAATTATATATATATACATATAAATGCGAGTTTTAAACAATCTATAGTCGAGTCAACTCGATGAGCTTATAAATGAGCTGGCTCATAAGTCTATCAAACAGAATCATAGCTGGCTCAAGTTTATCTCATTCAATTTCACGAGCCTAAAATTAAGCTCAAATTTTACTCATGAATTTCATTTATGAAACCCGGGTCAAGTTTTTATCGAGTATAGGCAAACAAGTTCACGAATTGATTTGGCCACTACAATAAAAAGCCTTTTGCAACCGTTTTTAAATTTTGATCCCTAATTCAGCAACCGAAACAATCGCTAAATAATTTAGCGATTGATATTGAAAATGGTCGTTAAGTTAGCGACCGAATCGATCGTAAAATGTTTATTATACCAACGTCGTCAGGTCTCCTTTTTCAAATTTTCCCTTCGATTCCCGTTCACGAAAATCGCCGCCACATCACTACCCACTACCCACTGCCAACGCCATCGCCACCGCGAGCCAAGCCGACACCACTACCACAGGTTCGCTCTCCAATCCTCTCATCCCCAATTCTTCAATCCCTAGGCGATAAGAGGGGACGAATTCTGAGGACCCAATCACCTCGAGCTTCGACAAGGCAAGTTTCGACGAGACGAGCTCTAGTCGGCCACCACTCCATACCACCACCTTCCTCCTTCCGAATTTGTCCTAATTATGTAATGTCAAATCCAAAATCCCTATTTTATTATATATATATAAATTTAATGAAATAATTGATTTAATTATATGTTTGGTTGATGAATTTGGGTTTATTATGGCTAATTGGATGAACTTTTGGTTGATGTGGGTTTATTTGATGAGGTTGGCTACGAGGTGGTAGTGATGTATGAGTTGGTCGATTGAGTTGGATGATGATATTAGATGAGTTGCGAAAGATGTGTCGTAATGAGTGAGTTGTGAAGGATGAGTTATGTTTTTTGGATTGTTATTATTGAGTTTTATTTGGAAATTATTGAATTGGTTGTTTTTAGGTTTAGGATTTGTCGAATTCGTTATTATTTTTGTTGAATTGTTTGGTTGATTATTCGATGATGGTTTGGACGATGAAGTTCGATGATGATTTATGGGCGATGTTTATGTTTCTTTTGGGCTACTTTGGGCGATGTTTGATTTGGTTTGGATTAGGATGATGTTTGGTTTCAAAAAAGCTAAAATAGTCAATGTAGTTCATGTCAAAAGATTTTTTTAATTTTTTTTTAATGACAATAAAAAAAAAATGTTAAAATCGTAAGTAGTTAAAATTCCTAAGTATTTTTAGTGATTGTCAATTCGTATATAAGTGTTTATTCGTTTCGTGCAGATGTCAGCACGAAAGCTTATTTAGGAATTGGTTTCAGCTAGTGCTAACAAAGGTGATACGCGTGGTAGAGGCTGCGGCCGAGCTCAAAGTCAAGGTAAATCGTGTATTTATAAAATTTAACAAGTTTTTTTTTATCATATATATATATATATATATATATCATGTATCAGTCTTTTTCTTTAGATATTTAAATTTATTAACAATATATATTAAATTATATTAAATGAAATAATATTTAGGTGGGAGAGGTAGTGTGATAACCAGGTGGATTTCACGACATAGGCACAACATTGCTTCGTGATGAAGATGACTACCTAGAGGAGGATCATTCTATAACAAATCTCTCGTCTACTCCTCAACGTCCCTCGATTTCACCAGCTCCTCGTCCTTCCATGTCACGAGCTTCCTGCCCTTCTACGTCACTAGTTCCTCGCCCATCCAGCTACAAAACCATTTGGTTTTTCATATCTTTCATCATCACACTGATCTGCTCAAGGGATGAGAAGATTGAGTACGTTGGAGGTGGACAGTTACGACAGGTCTTAGATCCTGATGGTTTAGGGTAATTTTAGTTTCAAATTATTCCAAACCTTTAAAATTAAGCTGAATTTATAATTTTTCTATATATATTGTCTTTCATATTATACTCATCTTCTCAAGTTTGATCATCATAGTGTCATATCCAACTGCTCCTTTTCATTTGAGAGCTTCTTTCAGAGAGATTGGACATATTGGAAGGAGATGTCTTTGTGGGCCAGGGATAGGATTAGGGGGTTTTCATAATAAGTATAAACATCTCTTTCAATTTTAAAAAAATTCATTTCATTTCGTGTCTTGCATTGTTTTATTAATGACTGCATATATTCTATTTTTATTTTTTTTAACTTTGTGTGTAGGACATTTATTGGTGGAGGCCTGAGCTGGTAGAGCATGTCGGGAGAGAGAGTAGGAGACGACGACGAAAAAGAGGGCGAAAAATATCCTGTACAAAGCCCGTCGGTCCATGCAAAAAAGGACGTCCTTTCTTGGGTTGACGAGGATTCGCTTGGTGTGCTGGGCATCAAGTGGAACTCACAGACGTTCAAGGTTCAATCGAAGAAAGTGAAGGGAAACAGAAGCAAAGGCGAGACAAAGCACAAACAAGAAAATGTGTCTACGGTTCATGTGACCAAGAAACTTGTAAGTTAGTTTTTTTTTTTTTTTTAAATAGTTATGTTCATTTTTTTGTTGTCTGATCTATGCTAAAAATAAAATTCCTAACCTAGCGTGAGACGCTGAAGAGGATATCTGATGAGGTAGAGGTGTTCAAGCATACGCATAAGAAGAAAGACGTTGTGTCAACATCGGGTGAGGAGATGCAGCTCTGTGATTACAGGGATAAGACAGTGGTGGTAAGTTAAACTCTTATATTTTTTTTATTAAGTTTTTTATTTTAATAGATAATTTTTGTAGTTTAATTTCTTTCTCCATTTTTTTTTTTTTTTTTTTGTTATATGTAAGCGGAGTACAGAGCTCGTTGTGTTGTGGCGGTGGATGAGTTTTTTGCTACGCAGGAGCCATGGATTCAGCTCACTCCGGAACAAGAGCACATATTCACCAATCAGGCGTACCTAGACGGAGCGGAATGCAAGAAGGGTTCGTCTATGGTCTCGAATCGACCTCCTCGATGTATTATCCCAAGGAGGTGCAATTCTCTACCAATAAAATAGCAACATCCGTCGATCGCTGCGAGATTCTTTTTCTGAAGGAGCAGGTGACAGTTCTGAAAACAGAGATGGAGAGGATGACCCAGATGATGTCCTAGTGCGAAAGAGGAGCTTTTGATCGTCGTCCGGACGATTCTCATGATCCACCGCCACCGCCACATCTATGTTCTGCATTGGAGATACATGGTTTTTAGCCGTATGTGATGTGTATCATTTCTCCAGTTTGATGTATGTTCCTGATTGTTTTTGATTTCATACATAATTTTCGTATAATAAATGATTATTTCATATCATTTTTGTGTACTTTCATGTGTTGGTGTTGGTGTTGGATTGTAGATGTGGGAAATTGGATGAATTGGTTTGGAGTGATTTGAACCTAATTTGGGTCAAACTTTATATTACGTGAGGAATTTGAGCAAACCAAAATTAGATACCGAGAATAAGGTAGTTAGCGACTGAATTAGTCACTAAATGGTAACCGAAATGATCGCAAAGTGCACCAAAAAAATCAAACCAGAAATAATATCTAGTGACCGAAATGGTCGCTAATATTATTTATGACGGTACATGTTTCGTTCGCTAATTTTGCGATCGAAATATAAACGGTTGCTAATTATCATTTTAGTGACCACTTTTTACGAGTGAATTTAGGTCGTAATCATTGATTTAACGATCGAAATTCGTGTTTAGTGATCAAAATTTTCAGTCGCTTAAAGGTGTTTATTTTATAGTGTGCTCATTTACAGTCTTATATTGAGATGTCCCAAATAAATTACAATATTATCCCATTTTGATCAGATTTCCCTTTGTTTTATATACCCTTAGCCATTATTAAAAGTTTTAAGGTCTTTCATGTCTTATATGCCATGTCTTGTTAATCTACATATCTTTTACAAGTTGATAATATATGAGAAGTTATCACACAGGATTAAGATAATTACCTAATATGACCTCGCATCTAGGATGTACATTAAATTTATTCCAAATGTACATACCTATGGATACAAGGATATTAATTTCTTAATTCAAAACTTTAATATATCAATGTTTCACAAGATGCTATGGCCACTATTATTCACAAAGATATAACCTTTAACCATGACTTCAATATTTATCAACCATAAGAATATCCATAAATCATACATAGATCACACCAAATAATAACATTGACCTAATCATACAGACTGACATAAAACGTTGATGGAGTATATCTCAAATCTCACGAGCAAATTTGAGATTCAATACCTCTATCAAAATATTACGTAGATCCAAGATCGAACCATATGATCAAATCGTTGCCACTAAAAATAATTCGAATTGAGGACCGGTGCAGATGAATCCTGAACAAGGTGCATGGGAGAAGGAACGATGGAGCCGTCAACAAAACCGATGAAACCATAGAATAAGAAAAACGATTCCATCTCTGCACGCCAACAGAAGATAATCTTCAACAATCGAAAGAGTCGTCGTTACCACCGATTTAACTGACGGTGAAGTGAAACTCACGTTTGAAAAAAGAGATGCAACGAAAGAACCGAAAGAAAACGTAACGGTTGACCGAATCTGTTGACCAGTAGAGGATGACAGTTACTGTTCACCTGTTACTTGTTGACTAGCACTGTTACTTGTTGACCAACACTGTTCACCTCAGATCTAGAATTTGAGCTGCGCGAACGGAACTGTGGACCGGAGATGAAAAACAGCAACCACCTGAAAACAACCACCGACCACGTCGGAGAACTCGGAAGAACACAACAAACTCGGATCTGAAGTTCGTACCCGCAGATCTGATCCTAAACAGATCTGAAATCTGAGAACTGGAACTGGCCTGAGATGCACCTGAGAAGGCCTGAGAACGAGTAGATACGCCTGAGGCGAATAGATGTGAGATGCGAGTAGATGTGAGATGCGCCAGAGAACTGCTGAGCACAACCACGAGAACTGCGGAGAAGAAGGAGAACAGCCACGAGAAGAGAGGGAACTGCGGAGATCTGGACGATGTTCGTCGGATCTGGAGCTGCGAAGTCGAGCTCGGCTGGGGAAATTCGACGAAACCCGACTGAGGCCAGAGGCGGCGGCAACGGCGTCGGCATCGTTGGTGTTTTCATTCAGGGAAAGTGTTTGAGAGGAAGAGAAGGAAAAGAACCCAACCTTGCTCTGATACCATATGCAAAAAAGTGTTGGCATTTTTAGATGTTATTTTCATATATATAGTCAATACAAAATATATAATATAATATATCTTATTAAAAATAAACACATATGAACAACACAAAGGGACCGTGGCATGGAACACATAGGCATACGAACAATAAGGCAAGAGGCATAAATGGCTCTGATACCATTGACAGTAGGAAAATAGACTTAACGGAAGCGAATAAGTTACCTCCGGTCATTGTTGTTGTTGTATGAACATTGACGATGACCATTACAAAGATTGTGTTTATTTGATGTGAAGTGGAGATGAGTTTCTAATCTATTCTTACTATATGGTATTGTTAGATGGATATCACATGCACCTTATAAAATAAACCAAGATCCATTTTACATTTTAAAATAAACAGAACCCATGTTATTCTACTTCCATCAAGTATGCTAATTACCACAATATCTTAATTAATAGATGATGGTTAGAGTAGTTTCTGCTCCGTAACTCTGATATCAGTTATCCAAATATATAAACTTATATTAATTATCATGTGGATCAACTTTTGGCCGACATAAATATATGGGATATTTAACAAGGGACGCACTGTTCAATCGTAGGGGCAAATCTTTCGATCCAATGACCGTTATGTGTATGCTTGTCGCAACGTAGAAAACGACCGAGGCAGTAGAAGTATCCCAATTTTCTGATAGATTATACTCAGCTTAGAGCATAATAGGATAACATTCTTTGCCTTGCCGTACACGAGGAATAATGGCTTCTTGCCTGAATAACTAGTCATACACATAACTATATTCAGACTAAATCGTGACGCTACATACTTACATCGTAAGTGTGATTATCACATATATCTATAGACATATCGGCAGTTCAACTTTTTCATCATCATCGGGAATACATGTGCACAAGCCAGAATCTTCCCACACGATAGATTCTGATCATGATGCTATAAGGAACCTATATATTATGTATCCTTTGGACCGTCGAAAGACTGGGTTTTCCGCAGGTTCCAATGAAGCCCCTCGTGGATGCTGCGCAGGAAGTCGCTCGTGGAGTCCCCTTGGCAAGCCATAGGCACAGGCCAGGTAGCCATACTACAAATTAGGGCATCTCCTGGTTCCAACTTTCTTCTACCCTTGCCATCAAAGGAAGCCCATGCCGGACTTCTGCTACTCAATGGTATTTGCACTCTCAGTGTCACATGCTCGGGCAATATCAAAGGCCGGAATGATAAAGAATGCGGACAGATGGGTGTGAACAAAATGCCGGGAACCTGCAAGAGAAACAAGATAAAATCAAATAGCAAATATCGAATGATCTAGGGCCACGGGTAATGCATGTCAGAAGCCTACCTGTGGATGGACCATAGAACCTCCGGCTGCCAACGAATAGGCAGTGCTCCCAGAAGTCGTGGACAAGATCAATCCATCTCCTTGCACGGTTGTAACGAAATTATTATCGCAATAGCATTCCAAATTTGTGAGATACGAGGATATGCCACGGTCAATTGTGACCTCATTCAAAACAAGTTCAGGCTCTTCAGTTCCAAGTTCACTATCAGCTGCCTCTCTGACTATGTGGCACTGCAACCGGTGTCTTAACGTGATACTAATAGGTCCGGTTAAGATCGAATCAAGGGATTCTTTGTAGTGCTCACTATCTGAAGGCTGTCAAGGATCACCATCTTTGATAAACACTGCATACATGACTTGATTAAGTGCACCTCAGTAACTTGGTACCATTTATATAGGGTTTAGGGAGTTTGATTCTAACACATAAGCTATAAGTGTTAGGCAAATCCAACGGTGGAGATTTATAATCAAGAGACTTAAAAATCATAAAACAAAAATACATTAAAGGAAATATTTTGAAAAAAGAAAAAATGATTCTATTCAACAAAAATCGTAAGATCTCCATAGTAACACGCAAACTTGTGTATTTCTCTCCAATTCCCTTTTCCAATATATATATAAGGCAAAGCATGAAGGATACAGAAGGGAGTCATAAAGCCCAGTGAACCGAGCGAAAAGGGAACAAAAGGAGGAACAGGTCCTTTGAACAGGGAAGCAGCCTGCAAAATAAGAGCAGCTTATATGAGCACCAGATAGGAGTTTTGTTCGCTGGAGCACATAAAAATTTCATTTAACAATTCTTCTTAGATTATCATCAATGCATCAAGTCAAGTCAAAACTTAATGCCAGCACAAGCATTATATCTTCCACCACAAAATTAGCTCTCTTCAGTCATGATGATAGAGGGAATCTAACTTTAGGGTCAAACTATTGGACCATTGGTTCAACGTTTCAGCTCACAATTTCATCGTCCCAATGATTTCATAATATATCAACAGGAGTTCAGGTACTATACATAGGCCAAGACTCTCCGTCGGCTACACAGAAATAAAGGCCTGCCTGAAACATGGCCTTAATATGTTTTAGTTCATGCACCTTCTGATTTGTCCCGAGCATAAGCTCGACTTTTAACTTTACCAACCACAACATAGTGATCATTAAAACTTGAAGACAGTAATAACAAAGACACTTAACAGTGCCATCAACCCATTGCAATTTGTAAATATTTAATGGCAGGCCCAAGTTCCACCATAACAAGGACTATGGGGCCTCGTAAATCATAATATGTAGCATGCGAAATTTAAGCCTTGTGCAGGAGGATAGAAATCAAGAATATAGTTTGCACAGTCAAAATTATGTCATATATCAGTATTTTAAGCTCAGACACAAAGAAATGCATATACCCAGAGCACCGTCCCGTCGCCACCAAGAGTAACAACAAGATCAACTTTCGTGTGAAGGAGCGAGATTTCCTTATCTGCCCAATTGCACAGACAAATAATTGTGAACACAAAAAAGTAAGCACACAAAAGCCTACACGAAACGACAAGAACTACAAAATTGTAAATCATTTACTCCTAACATCAAGGAACTAAGGAAATCAAACAACTGCAATTAAAGAAAAGAAGCAAGCTCTGGTCTTCCATTAATTGTACTGATGCAGGTTTATCAATCTCACCTTCATTCCATGTCTGAACAAAGTGAAAGAAATGTGACTCGGCCAAAAGCTCAGATTTGACACGAGGTTCCACGACAATGTCTAAGTTCTTCTGCTGTTTCAGCCATCTGGTATCATAGAACAGTAAATACGTCAGTGATTCAGTTCGTTGCTGCCTGGCAGGCCATAAGCAGGCTCTTGCAGGCGCAAGAAAACTGAATTAATCTTACTTGGAAACCATGCTGAGAGATAATAAACTCGAAGCAAATGCCAGGAAAACACAATCTTACAATCATTTAGACCTTGATGCCAGGAAAATACCTTATCATATCAGCAGAAAGAATTCGGACAGTATTTGAATTTGGTTTGGTCAAAACTAGCACTATTCGAGGGCTAGTCTCCCACTTCAATGAAATCTGAAGCAAAAAGGGAATACTCAATCACAGACGCGCAGGGAAAAAAAACAAAAAACAAAGTAGCCCTTTTGCGGTTCTCAAGCCTCTTACCTCTAAAATACTGCATAAAGTATTCTATGGCACATTTTAAAACTAAACAAAATATTGCTATCAATATCAAGAGATAAAGATATAACAGACACCATAGCAGCTTATTTTAGAAAACAAGGGAGATTGCAAATGAATCATTGATATACAAAAAGATTTATTTCCACAGAGGCAACAACAGAAGGAGCAAGTCAATTAAGGACACAGGCAAAACCAATAAAGAATTTATACTCAGTCCTCACGTTAGCACGCTTCACAATCATAATGATCCATTACTTTGCTATTTTTGCACATTTATTCAGCTATTACGCAGGTTCACAATTCTATGAAAAGAGAGGTAGTCAACCAGGAAGATGTAAAACCGTCACATGAAAAGGTACCTGCTTACTGCTACGCTCTGCAGTCGTAATATTTCCTCTATCAAAAGAAACAACGTCATGCTTGTACTGATTCGCACCTTTGCAGTTCCATGAGAGTTTGAAAGATGCCTATCTCACAAATCAATAGTTATAAACATCCATACCCAAATCAAGACTAAAAACAACCAGGTTTTGCAGGCACGCAATTCAAAACTGGAAATATTAGCAAACAGAAAGATGGCTAAAGTAATTCGGGGAATATACAGTGAGAACTGAGAACTACCTTTTCTGGCATCTTACAGCTGACTAACTCTGAGTTAGAGTCGGTGTCCTCATCTCGAAGAACCTCATGGTTGCAAATCCCATTTTGACCACAGCAGTTTCCATTTTGTTCATTTTCCTGATGTGAGAGCTCCGATCTATGATTCAAGTTTTCTGTTCTTTTTTCTTCAACACATTCATGTTTATCAGGCGACCGCTCTGCCATACAGGAAAAAGAAAAAGAAATTCAAACCAAATTAGGTCTTTTCCTACTCTTTGAATGGCGCAATGGATCCTTGGCCTAATCTACTCGATAAGAGGTAATGTAATAACTAATAACCATACATTACCCCCACTGACTGTACAGTTCATTCCACATGAATGATTCATAACTCTGAAATAACAACACCTGAATTTTAACCCCTTTGTGAAGTTGCCTCTTAGCAGTTGTGAACTGAACTTTAATCCAGAACTGCGGAACTATGACTACAACGGGACAATTTTGAGCCTAAATGCAGAATCGCAAACCTGTGAGTCCATGACATGACTTCATTTCACTAAGGAAAGTTGAGAGAGGGAGGGAGAATGGACTTGGCTTGGTTAAAACAGAACTGCCTCATGATCCACAAAAAGTGTCATGAAGAAGACATAGATTAAAAATGATATCATTACAAGAAAGAAAAAACTTATGTATGGGTGATGAGCAAAACCTTTATGCTCTAATCGCATGTTCCTTTCCCGCTCTGCTTCATATTTCCGCTGCCATTCAGATGCCTCGGAAAGAGCAGCAGCCTTTCCTTCTGCAGCCCTCTTTAGAGCCTTTGCAACGGCTGAACCATTTAGATATCATCGTAAGGATGAAGTATGGCATATGCCAATGAGGCAACTAGTTCACAAGCATTGCAAGAACAAAGAACCTACTTTTCAAAGCTTCTGAGAACTCTAGAAGATGATCCATTCCTTCGGAAGATTGTTGAAGAAGTTCTTGCACAACCTTATCTGTTGAGAAGTGAGGAACTGAACCCACAAAACCATTCTCGAGAACTGAAGAAGAAACACTTCCATTTCCCTATAGAGAAAGCAATTGCTACAACATCAGCATACCGTGGAATCCATCACAACAATTTCATCAGCATATAATGGGAAATGCTACAGGAAAGATAGATATACTTATAGCTCATATTAAATGGAATCCATCACAAAATGACTATGCTATCATTGCCATAAACCCATCAACGCCGCAAAACCAAGTCTTCAATGGGATTGCCAACATGGATACCGCATTACCATTCTCATCTATCTAGCATTATATGCTCAATACATACTGGTATACCTTGATATGTTGAACAAGCAGAAAATTGCCAATGAAAAAAAAGAAGAGAGAGAGACGCAGCACGTTCAACCTATCTTCACGCACATATCATACTGAACTGATCTTCATTGACGGTTTTATTCCGCCCAAGCTGATCCAAATATAATGCATAGATGGTCATCTCAATATATGCTCAGTAGCCAACAATAACATGTAAATCACTCATCGGATCTTTTCTTCCTGGTTGATCCTGTCTAGTCCTATCCAATATACCTAAAAGAAGGGTAAGAGGATGATCCCACATTCACGCCGAGTCTCAGCAGGTCACCAAATGCATTTAACCATAACTCTATCCGCTGCATCCAAAACAGCAACACCAGCAACCGCCGGTGAGCAAGACAAAATCTGGCCTCCCCCAACCCTATCTTACTATAATCAGCTACTTCAAACTTAACAATTGAACCCAATTCGATACCCGAAAGCTTCGACTCTTCCAATCAGCACTTTATGATTCTCGCAAACCACAAAGTAACGAGATCAATCAACTCAAGCACAAAACAACAACAATCACCATCATAAAACAGAATCATCACAGCTAGAGCCAAGTTACCCAAAACCCTAACTTCAATCACCCACAAACCCAATTCCAAAACCCCACAAAAATCAAATCACAATCAAAAACAAACCCAAAAAACAGTTAGCTCATACGTTTGAGTAGAGCTGCCCAGGAGACATGGCTGAAACCAATCACCACAACTCAACACAAAACAGCACAAACGGGTGAAACCCAAAACACTTTTCAAGTTTCTGCTAGTGCCCAATTGAAAAAGGTCCCATTTTTGGGGGGTTTTGTAGAGAGAGAAGAAGTGGGTAGTTGTTGAATTTTGCGGGCATAAAAATAGACGAGGCAAGATGGAAGATGAAGAGGGCCACAGGCAATTGATTCTAGACTGAAAGGGACACCAAAAAAAAAATACAAAAAAATAAAGACAAAAAAGGGGGGAAAAGGAGACTTGGAGGAGTTGGAGACGACTTTGAAATCGGATGTTTGATCATTGATGTGAATTGGGTTGGTCGGATTTGTTGATTATTTTGATTGTTGATCAATATTCAAGCATAGGTTAATAGGCGGCCGCCAGGGTACGTCCACATTGCCTAGCAGTGACTAGTCATACGTGGAGGGTCTGCTCATAAGCAAAGAAATAATCGCCTAGTCAACATCAGAGTTTGTCACGGTAAACATCTGACTTATCTACGGTGAAAAACAGATAGTAAACAAAATATTTTTTGTATGGAGTTGGAATAGATATTGAATATACGGTTATTCCCTATGATGTTGTGATGAGTCATGAACCTTATGCTGTTGTATTACTCCTATACAAATGGTATATCTTTTGACCGTAAACGTGGTAAGTTTCAACGAGGGTGTGACAATAAGATAATGTACAACTTTTGTGTATATGGCTGAATGTGGCATGTGTGTTGAAGTGTTATCAATTTTAGTGATCTATCCCCAGTAGATGCATGACCCTTATATGTCAAAAGGAGATCTCCATAATGTTTAACTACTGTAACATGAAGTGGTGATTATGGATGATTGTTGGCCCGTGTACTAGAATTTAGTGCAATTGCTAAGGTTTGGTAGCATCTCTCTCGGACAAGGTTACACAAGAAACTCATGTTTTCTGTTTTGTAGCCACTGCAGTCTACAGCATTCCACACTTTTGGCATGTGGAGCATAGTTCCTAGAAATATCCTCGGTTGGATAAAAACATGTTCATGTATATTGCTTACAACTAATAACTTTGATAGAGGCGCCATATGACCCGTGATAACAAAACTGTGACAAAACATTCAAGTATGCTCCTGTCAAAGTTCCAACGGTCCTGCAAAGGATGATATGTCGAACGAGATAGAACAGTGCACGACGAACTCGTTATGTTATGTCCATCAGTAGAAGTGCAAAGTCTCATAATCTACATTTAATCGGCGAGTTGCTGCCTATGCATTGAAACTTCAATACCACGACATGCTATTCATGTTACCGGTAAAACATAAATTGAAACTTGAAAAAAACGTGGAAACATGCCCTTTACATAAAATTCATTGGACTTGTTAAATTCAAGACTTCTTTTGCTAGATCCAGAGAAATCAATCTCTGGACATTGCAAAAGTCTGCTTCAGATTTTACATTTCCTCAAGTTATCTGTTTTCCAGTACATGATGTTAATGCCTCTACAAGGCACCTTTTCTGATCTTTGCTTTGAAGAAAGCCTATGCATAACAACAAACATACAGAAAGCTAATACATTATGTGTTGCCCTCTTGAGACGACAATGGATGCGGAGGTTGGTATCGCTTCTATGGAAACGCTGGTTTCCTGAACGACGCCCTTTTCTTTAGCTTGTGCAGAGCTTGTTTTGTGTACAGTGTACGGAAAACCGGAGAAGCTCTCTCCTTGAACTTGAGTACCATGAAGAAGAGGAACCGGTAGCTCAAGATGATGATGAAAACGGCCGCAAGGTCCCACCACTTGGAATGATCCAAAGACATCCCATAGATGTTCTGTATAATGTAAGCGCCTGTTAGTTTCGGTTGACCTGGAATGATGTTATCGAATTCGAGTCCCAAGAGATCATTCTTGTACCCACCCTGTGATTACCATGGAGATAGCAATTAGCAATAGACGCTGTCTCTACAAGAACTATACGAATTTCCACAGCATAGAGGGTAGAACACCTTTACGATTATCTTTCTGATCTATATCGAGTAAACTGCTAGGTATATAAGCTTAGCCTGCACACTCGCAAGTACATGCTCCTGCAACATTTGTTCTAAGAGGATAGCAGAACGGAAACCAATCTTATCAATCAAACAGAGAGGAGTACCTGTAGTGCCCATGATCCATATGTGATATAAGAAATCGGGTAATGCCAGAAAGGTTTAGGCAGATCAGGCAGCATACGCAAGAAGCCGGAAGTCATCATCATGATTCCCTGTGGAATTATAATCAATAAGAATGAGTTGTTGAGTACTAATTATGTCAACGAAGAAATAAGAAAAATGAACGTCCTAGAATATACATGGTTTCATGATACTTACGATGACTCCTGTTCCTGTGATGACGCCCATCAAGTAGTTGGAAACAAGTGAAGCAACAACCATCATGCAGCTCTCGACTACGGAAATGCAGCCAAGGAGAATTAAAGCAAAGCAGATGAACTGGGAGAATGATTGCTTATAAACCATATAAAAACATATGGCAGCGGAAACGACTGAAACTGCCAGCAGATATGGGAAGGATGAGAGAAAGTTCGACACAATGTACACAGAGACTCCATAATACCCACTAACCCACTCTCGGTTGAAGACCTTAAGTTCTTCTATGAATGATGGGAAACCACCAATTGACATAAAAACCATGAAGCCTGATATGAAAGCGCCAGAGGCACCTCTGGCCAAGATGGAAGTATATGTGGTGCCGACATTATAGAATACTGTACCGACACACAGGGATACCACGATGTAAGTGACTAAACGTGCCCAATAATATCCAACATCCCGGAACATGTTTATGAATGATCTTTGCGTCAGTACTGATAGTTGCTTCAGCCATGATGGATGACTTGTTGTGATTTTGTGTGTTGGTGGCAGTTTCTGCAAATCAAATTCAAGTCACACTGTATACTATTTGAGCTGCGGTAATGGGCTGGATAGTATAAATATGGATGCAACAAACAAGCCAAAATGGTTTCGGATGCTTACAATGGATGACAGTTCTTGAATCGTAGCTCTGACCCTCACAGCATATTCTGACCATCTGTACTTCTCAATAAGTGTCGCTTTGATTTGACCAGTTTTTTATCTAAAAAATATAGAATGAATGAAACTGAGATACAAGACTACTTTTTACTTTCATAATTTTTATAATAAATCACATTATCATTATATACTCACCAAAATCCATAAAAAAAAATCAACACATCTCTAAAATTCAACATCAGATCAAACAATTATATATAATTTGAGAGAGAATGAGTATTACTTTGAGTTCAGGACATTCCGTGAATGAACGTCCTAAGCTCAAAGCATACTTTTTAGGTATGACGGAAAGTGAACGGGTCTGCATTGCGGTCCAGGTAGCTCAAACGGCTCAAAGCGTTTTGCTCGCACGTATGCTAGAAAGTTATCGTCAAAGGTATAAAGTTCAGATATTACGAGGAATAAGCTTATACATTTAAGCTGGCAGCGAAGTCTCTGTGGCTGAGCGACTGTGTGCAGCGCTGCTAGGAATGACATGGAAAATTTTTGACTTGGACAAAACTTATATTCCATCTTATCCCATATAAAACGACAAAGAATCAAATATTTTCTTTTTTGATAGTCTTTTCAAATAAAAAAATATTATCAAATCTATCTCATATTTAATTTATGACTTATGCTTATGCCAAATTTGGATTAGCATGAGACTAGCTTGTCTGTTATTCCAAAGTGATGGAATAACTAAGCTCAAACTCCAAACGTACATTGACAACATACCTACCGAAAGCAATCAGAGAATATATCAAAAATGGTAAGTTACCCAAAACCGTTCATATAATCAAAATAAGCAATTCTCTATATTGCAACGAAACATAGCACGAGGTTAATGTCAATTTTGTCAACATGCGAGTTAACCGTTCACCTTCAAAATCAAGGATAATGGTTTTTTTTTTTTTTTTTTTATCAAACTTGAGCAGGTTTTATGAAACTTGCCAATCAAGAACTCTTGCACCAAATTTCAAAAAAAAAATAAAAAGGAAAAGAGTTCTCTAACTAGTACCCACTATTCGACACATGTTACTTCAACCAGTCCCAATAACAAGTCAACAGTGGCTATGGTACTCGCTATCCCACACATGTTTTTGTTACATCAAGCAATCTCACGATTTATATCACTGATATCACATGAAAGCACATGACCTTTACCGCAAATCATATCAGATGATAAATTTACATAAAATTATATTTAATCATCGGGCAATACGAATCCAAGTTTAACTAGAAAAATCAGTCCCGATCAATAGTTGTGTTCTTTATGTGACTGAATGACAATAAATTATTTCCCGTTACATCTCAACATAAGAATTTTAAAAAACGAAATGGAACAAAGGAGGGAAAAAAGGACCCACCAGCGAGCGAATCCAGCAGGGTGGACTTCCCGGACCCAGAGGGGCCCATAATAGCTATGATCCGGCCCGGCTCAGCATACCCTCTCAGCCCATGAAGTATCCTCTTGGTGGGCCCATCCCCCTTCGGGGGCACCACCACCGTCAGATCCTCCCACACCAAGTACGCCGCCACACCACCACCACCTCTTCCTCCTTCTCCTCCGGTCCAACCTCTCCCCTCGCCGGCCGCCGCCGAACCCGGTTCGGTTTCGATCTCCATTGAGAAGAAAAATGCGAGTGAAACTGAGGAGAGTGGGAGTGTGTGTTGAGTGAATGAATTGTGTGGGTGATTTGTAGTGTGAAGTGTGAAGTAAGAGGCCAGTGGTGTGGGTGTGGGAAATGTGGGTCGAATTTAATGAGAGGGATGGTGAAAGGAGAGAGAGGGGGCGGTGGTGGTGGTGGTGATCGTGGTGGTGGTGGTGTTGCTATTCTTTTTGGGGTAAAAACGACGAGTTCGAGGGACTTTTTGGGTGTCTGGTCTCAAGTTAGTCCAACTGATTAGCAAATATACGTCTCAAGGAAGGTCGCATTTGTCTACAGCAAAATTTTGGTCGAGTGTTAGGATCAGAGAACCCACACACACTGCATACTTATTGGTATGAATGAAGCAGAAACTCTGAATCTGTGTGGACTAAAATCAATGAAGAAGAACCAGTATGAGACTGACCCAGTTAAATGAACCATCTGTTATTACAGCATTAGAGAATTGAAAAGTGAGGTTTGAGATATAGAAATTTCGTTAGATGGATGGAATTTGGACTGGATATGAATCGACTAATGAACTAGACGGTACGAGTATGACGCTTATTTGTTGAGCATCCGTAACGGATTGAATCCTCAAAAAAACCTCACAAACTCTGCAAATTTGCATCACAATGGTGCACTCTTCTTTTCCTTCAATTTGAACAAGCAGTAAACCAAAATCCTCTGCTCGAGTTTCACCATGAAAGGCTCAATAATGGTTTGTGCTATTTTGACATGGATATGGTTATATTTTGAGTCTTAATAGTGTCGATTATATTATTTGTCAATGTTTATATATATATATATATATCGTGTTATATTTTGATAATATCACTGGATGAATATTGATTAAGTTGCATGTTTTTGCTAAGTTTTTTCATTTTATGTTTGAGGTTTGTTGTCAAAAAGGTTGAGAAACTAAAAAATGATTTTTATTTTATCTTGTGTCAAATATGACAATGGATTTGACAAATACAAAATTTAACAAATGCCAAAAAATAACTTTTGTTAGAACATCTCCAACAATAAAGGAAATGAGCATGCTATACTCATATTATAACATGTGAGTATAAAAAATATACTCCAATGGTATCTTTCTTTCTTGTAAATATTTAGCTTTGGGTAAAATAAGTGCCAAATATATTAAGGAAAATAGCAATGCTATGTCTATCTTCTTCCTCGCCAAATCCAACTTCTCTATCAAAGCCAACAATTTCTCTTCCAAATCCGTTTTGCTAAATTTTTAACATGTCACCATTGAAATAACCATGCCAAATTGAAGTCAAATTGCACTGTTCATTTGTTCATTGTCATTTTTTTGACATAGCAATGAAAAATTTGGGTAGCACCATCAGCAAATCCAATGCACCTTATAAATGGGTTGTTATTTGCTAAAATATAGAATGATATAAAAATACTATCTCCAATGGACTCATTATTCCTATGTAAATTTTGCCATTTGCTATATTGATAGCTATATATGACATGAAAGATGACAAATGGGTATTTTTTAGCATACACCAAATTTGTGAAAATCCAAACAAAAAGAAAAAAGATAAATACAATAAAAATCATGTGTCTTTTTATCAACCATTCATTCAATAAGAATGTCAAATTATAGCACACTAAGCATCTCCAATGGTATTAGCTATATTTAGCAAAGGCAAACTAATGCTATATTGATAGCTATATATGACATGAAAGATGACAAATGGGTATTTTTTAGCATACACCAAATTTGTGAAAATCCAAACAAAAAGAAAAAAGATAAATACAATAAAAATCATGTGTCTTTTTATCAACCATTCATTCAATAAGAATGTCAAATTATAGCACACTAAGCATCTCCAATGGTATTAGCTATATTTAGCAAAGGCAAACTAATGCTATATTGATAGCTATATATGACATGAAAGATGACAAATGGGTATTTTTTAGCATACACCAAATTTGTGAAAATCCAAACAAAAAGAAAAAAGATAAATACAATAAAAATCATGTGTCTTTTTATCAACCATTCATTCAATAAGAATGTCAAATTATAGCACACTAAGCATCTCCAATGGTATTAGCTATATTTAGCAAAGGCAAACTAAATTTTAGCGATGAATAGTATCAATTTGTTATAATTGTCAATATTGTTCCAATAGAATTGTACTATATTTTGACATTGTCGTTTAATCGACGGTTAATAAAATGCCACGTGTTTTTGTTGATGTGCGGGTTTTTGTTATAGATTATGGGTTATTAAAATATGACATTTGTTATTTTCATTGTCAAATTTGACAACCATTATAATAAAGCCAAAATTTATCTTCGGCAAAACTTGTCCATTGAATGCATTTTTGTGAAACCATTGCTAAATTTTAGTTATAACATGATTGTTTGCTTGGTCCATTGTGGATGCTCTCATCATTGGAGCAGCATTTGCATTTTATAGCAGTTTTCACTATTCATGATCAAAATATAGCAATGCCTATATCAAAATAGTAAGTCTTATTGGATTTGCTGTTAGAGATGCTATCTTGTGACAAATATGACAATGGATTTGATAAATGTAAAATTTAACAATGAATCTCATTCGATGGATTCATTCAAAGATTATTATTATAATTTAACAATGACAACCCATTTAACAAATAGCAACCCCATCGGACTTGCTCCAAAGTTTACCGCTCTTTTGCTTTTTCTAATTTATTGTTTTGAAATTAGTTTTTTTTTCCTTTCTCTTTTGATGCGTGAATTTTGATTCTACCTATTTTTATTATATCCCAAAATTTTGAGATAAATTATTTTTTCAGTAATTAATAAAAATAGTAAATTATTGAACATCATAATTTATTTAATGGGATTATAATTTTTTTTTAATCAAAATAATAACAAAAATATGATAAATAAAAATAAAATTCAACCCTATCACACAATTATGTGGGATCCATTATCCCTTAAAAAAAAACGTTCCCTCCACTTGATCATCTTTTGGAATCAAGGAGACATGGTGATCAAGGGATCCTTCATCATCACTTGGAGTTAAGAAAACCAAATCTGCGTATCTTCATCCGATATCTTGTAAGGTTCAAGTCTTCCCCAAAACGCGTCGAAGAATTGAGCATCACTTGTTTGATCTTATCTAGATCTAGACATGGGATCATACGAATTTGTATGAACAAAAAATATGAAGAAATCATAAAGAAAAATCGGTTTTTGAGATTTTGGGTAGCCGACAAATTACGAAAAAATTAAAATTTTATGAAAAATCATAGGATCTGAGATATATTCTGGTTTTAATGTATATTAAATTCTTACATGCCTAATTCTGATAAAGTTAATAAATCATGATTTGGAACTGTGAATATTAAGATATAAATCAAAACGTATGGGTATATCAATCTATAAAAATTGGATATAAGGATGACTTTGTGACTTGATCTGCAAGTACTCAGTTAAGAAACGAGCCTTATATCACTGAAAACGTCTTGAAATTTAGTTTTTAGAACTCTTTACAAGTCTATATTCAGAGTTATATAGAAAGAATTATGAGCCGATTAGTGAAGCAATGCCAATCTGTCTGATTTAGCAGAAAATATAAATTAAATTAATAAATGCTATTATCCGTAAGGTTTTATGATAGAAATTTTGATTCGGTGCAAAGATTATGGAGTTTACTTTATGTTGAATTTGCGGATTAATTTTCGAAGTTGTATACGAGAAGTTATAAATTTAAACGCATCAAATGATAATTTTGAACAGTTTCTGAAACGGGACTGGAATGTCTTGTTTTGATCCCGAAACAACTCCAAATATATCTACGACCAAAATACATAAAATCATCATCATAAATTATCAAAATAAGTATCAAATATTCTTATCAAAACTTGGCGCCACCATATAATATTACTATGACGGTTTTTCAAGAAGTATGAACAAATCTGTTAAAATCCATAACATGAGCAATCATTTACAAGGATGTGTCTTAATATACGTATCTTAGTATGTTATAGGAACTGAAAATGGATCTTGTTGACACATAAAAGAAAAGTTGAACCCGTGTGTGTGGAAAGAGATGTTAAGAAGGTAACGTTTACGACATATTGAATGTGGTGTGGTGATGCATATTATTATATCAAAAAGTATATAAATATGCATTGGAATCTCTGGTCATAGTCATTAAGTAAGACTTAAGTAAAATAATATCTGCAACTACTATATGCTATGAAGGATAAGCTATGTACTCCGTGCTGTGGGATGGTGTTGCGTGTTTTGTGCTACATTCTAAGGATAATGAATTGGTAGCTATTTGGAATGGATAATATTCGATAATCATGAAATTTTTGTTTGGCAGCTGCTGTGTGATATGAGACTTAGTTGGTGGTGTTACGTTGTAATTAGACATTGTGAGTTGTATACGGGACTTATCGGGGGGAATAACTACGAGTATTCATCTTGAATGTATACAGAGATCCAGTGAGGTCGTTTTCATTTGGTGGGATACTCACTACAGGAGACCTAGGACTTCAGATAGGAATTAGCCTCTCTACTACATAACCCATGCATTGAAATACAATGAAAAAGAAAATACATGCCCTAAGTCACAGGTGTACAGTATAAAACTGACATACTCTCAATGTTGCTGAGACAGTTCGCGTGACGAGTTAATCATGGACGTTTATATGGTTTGGAGTTGGTGGAGGTCGAAGGGTGTTCGGTGTGGTTGCGTTGTCTGGTTATGGTATTTACCTGATAAATCTATGATGTGGAATTAGAGTCAATTTCGTGCTTATTCTGATATACTGATATAAATGATCTATGTGTTCAATAGTTCTTGTTTGGGGTGAAAGGAGATGGATACGTTTGGGTTGTTTGGCTTCGTTGGTTGTCTGGTGATCTGTTCCGTTGGTTATTGAGATAAATCTTCTCTCTAAGCTGGTGTTGATTTCAGAGTACTTGAATATATGATCTAAGTGATCAAACCTTTCTTATTTTCTTCCTCTCATGCATCCCCTAGGAAGAAGGGCGACAAGTTATTGAGCTTTTATAGCTCACGATAACTTTTCTTGTTTTCTTCTTCTTTCTTCCATTTATAAGAGCAAGGGATTGTTGTGAGACGTGATACATAACAAAGATTCATGCTCATACCACAAACCTAGAGAAGTATTAAATCGATATTTTACTTTTGGATCGGTGTGGTAGTTAAAGAGACTCTGAATCATAAGATTGAACGGTATGAGAAAAGATGAATGACTTTTAGTAATGTTCGATCTATTTTATTCTTATGCGTTAGTCAGGATCTGATGAGTATGCCTAGCTCGGGCAGTGGCCCCCAGCGGCAATAATGCCATGTGGATTCCTATAAAATAGTGAGAAAAGTCGCGACGTTATATGTTTGATATTGATATACAAAACTGTGAAAAACAAAAGTAGTAACAGAAATAGAACCACTTGCGAAAACTGAAATTGTTTTACAAAATATAATGATTTTTGAAAAAATGAGATCTTGAGCACAGTATGCAGATGAAACATGAAACGAATATTGATAATCATTTTTTTTTTTTTGGTTTTCTGTTTTTTTTTTCTGTTTTTTATCTATTTCAGAAAAAAAAAATTGAAAACAAAAAATTTTGTTTCATCATGTGAAACGAAAATAGAAAATCTGAAATAAAAATAATACCAAACATATCTAGATATTTTGAAGTCTCTAAAAAGTTTTGAGCTTCTTCATTTACTACTTTCCACATCAACGTTATTGAGTTCGGAGGCTCCTTTTGTGTTGCATTATCGTAGATGCTCTAAGATGGTTTCTTTTCCCCCTTCATCCATAGTTGATGCGTGCTGTAGTAGGCAAGCCAAATTAATCCCCACTTAAATTATTAATATAGATAGATGAGTAGGAGTGATCCCATAGAGAGATGGGGTGCTTTAAATTAGTAATGATCAACTATGATTTATTAATTACTTAATGTAAAACTATTTATGTAGGGGAATTGTTATATTTAAATCACATATTGATAATTAAAACTAGAAGAACTAATTAGCTAATTAAGTTTATTGCAATGAATTGTTCAATGGACTTATAAATTATTGGAAATAAATATAGGAAGAATTCTCATAACTTCACTCAATTTAGAGATTAATCATTGAAACTAAAGATAATGAATTAATATTGATTTGTATATGAATGATTTGGTTATAGTAAAAGGGATATCTTTTATCCCGTTCTCTAGAGTTCTAATTACCAAAATACCTTAAATAATTAAATTAATCATCTATCCTATGTACCATGATATCATGAATACATAAAAGTAATTGAATCAAATAAGAAAAATATCAAACCTAAAATTAATAGTAAGATAATTTGGTCTACTCATTCACATATGAAAGATCCTAACTAGGCTATAACAAGATACTTTGGTCTATAATCTACCTATTTGCTACTACATATGATCAAAATAGTCTGAATCATTAGTTAGATTAACCTATAAAAACATCTAAGTGATCTTTCGAGGCATTCAAAACTAACCATGTTATAGTTAATGTATAAAGTCATTTAGGTGATCAATCTAAGAGAAATCATACATCAACTATGTTAAAGTTCTAATCTTTGACATCATTCATATAAAACAAATTAAATTCAATAGATAAATAAAACAAATCTCATAATCCCTTGCTTCATGTCATTATGAAAACTCCCTGTTAAGTAATTAATCAGACATAATATTGGAAAGTGACACAAACCTTGATAAGCATGCAAAAATAACTATCGTGAACAACATAGATTGAATCCTGTTAGGAATTATATGTCTCCGAAAACAATCACAAACACAAACAATCAATCACGAAGAGCAATCAAACAATAACAAGAGGAATATAATGGGAAAACTTTCAAGAAGAAGAAATAACCTATGAAAAATAAATCACTAATCAATAACCGGTTTTCAATGATTATCTCTACCCAAACCCACTCGATCTCATTTGTGTTTCGCTCACCAAACCCTATAGAAACTTACGTGTTTTGATCTCTCTCTCTCTCTAAAAACCTAATATAATGGGGCATATATAGACCTTGATCTAAACAGAGAAACAAAAAACACGAAGCCTAGGAAGTCGTAAACTACGACCGGGCGTTACTATGGCTTGCACCCAGGCACAGACCTTGATCTAAAAAGAGAAACAAAAAACGCAAAGCCCAGGAAGTCGTAAACCGCGGCCGGCCGTTACTATGGCTTGCGCCCAGGCACAATGGAAAGTTTCATGGTTTTGTGTTTTCCAACCAAGTCTATGCCCGGGCGTGGCACAAGTCCGTGTTCGGGCGTGGCAAAAGGCTATGCCTAGGCTCTTTGGGAAGGATCCTGTACGGCTGTTCGACGCCCTCCTTGCTCTCCTTTACGACAATTTCAACAATCTCCACCTTGTCGTAAGGAGCCCAAGAATCGGTTTGAACTTTCGAACCACAACAAACAACGATCGAGAATCCTCGTACCAAAAACCCGGGTACGACCTTACATCCCTTTTCAAGTGATACGGGACGCTTCACCACGAACTCAATAAGAGACGAGATTAATCAAGTCCAAGCAACGCTTGAACGTGATAGTTGAAACGACCTTGGTAAGTATATTCGCGACATTCTCCTTGGTGTGAACCTTGACCAAGTCTATATCCCAGAAATCAATCCATTCTCGTATCTTATGATACCTCACATCAATATGCTTCGTTAGAGTATGATTGACTTGATTCTTTTCCAAATGGATGGCACTCTCACTGTCACATAACAACTGAACACGTTCCTGCTTATAACCAAAATGTTCAACAATACCTTTGAGCCATAAAGTCTCCTTACCAGCCTCTGTTAAAGTCATGTATTTCGCCTCCATAGTTGACAATGAAACAACATGGTGTAACACAGATCTTGAATAGATCGGTCCTCCATTGAAGATGAACACATATCCACTAGTAGATATTATTATCATTGTTGAGTTTGCGCTCACCTGTTTTGTGTTTTGTGTTTTCTCTTTTGGTTTTAATAAAAATGGAACCGCAACTAACATGGACAAACACAGAAACAAATGAAAAGTGATAAGATCACCATAAAACAACCTCAAATGACTTGAAAATAGAAAAAATGACGAAAAAAATCTTGAAATGACTTTAAAACACTCAAAAACACATGAAGAGGCTTAAAACACCATAAACTCAACTCAAATCTCATCAACATGCATAAAAATGAATGAAAAGTTATAAAAACACTCTTAAAGAACCTTAACTACCATGGAAAAACGCAGAAACGAACGAAATTCAAGTTATCCGCATAATCTAAGTCAACTAAGCCAACAACTCTACTCTTTACTTTGTTCCCATCAAACATGATGGCATAATTTATAGTTCCTGCCAGATACCGTAGAATCCTCTTCAGAGCATTCCAATGTTCTTTACATGGATTTCCTTCACTAGTGTTCAACGATTTCCTTGTTCTCCTTCACGACAATTTCAACAAATCCAATGACTAAAATGCATAAATAATTAACGAAAGTACTTACAACCTAATAAAAAAAGGTTTTCAAACTATAATCCAAAAGGTAAAAACTTTATAAAATCAAATCCAAGGAACATGAACTAAGAATGAATGTGTTTGAGATCTAATCTAACACCCTAGAACTTGATGAGATCAGATAACTAATTACTGAAAACGAGCACCACATGGTATATTTATAGCAAAATATCAAAATCCTAAGGCCGTCACATCATGATAGTCGTGATTCGTTCTGGATGAAATCTGGGCTTTGTCAAGATCGTGACCATCATGAAAGCCTTCTTTGGATGGATTTTGGCAGATGTAACGATCGTTATCATGCTTGGAATGATAGTGACCACTTTCAAAAAATACCAAAACGACTTCACATCGATTCGAAACAATTAAGAACATCTTCATATGCATTAAGTATATCTTCTTAACTCAAACATCATCAGAAACTTCATTTGATATGCATTCAAACTTCATCAAAGTCTTCAAAATCTTCATAAGCACTTCACACCAAGTAGCATCATTTCCTTGAAACGTTAAAATCTCTCTTCAAAAGGTCAAATCTGCATGAAAAATCATACAAAGACACAAACTTAAACTAGAACATAAAAAGAACATAACTTTAAACATATTAAGCAAAGGAAATTACCTTAGAAATTTATGAATATATTCATGCTCATCATTTGTTACGGCACATAGGTTGGGTTTCTGTTATCTGTTCAAATTTGGACAGTTTGTGTTTATGAACATGATATGGGGAGAAATGACATTGAAGTCATGAGTTAGATTTGTGTTTGTGGATTCTCTATAATTAGTTTGAACTTTTGACGAAGTTGGGTTTTCCATTTAAGTCTGCTATATGGAGGATCAACTTTACAGAACCTAGCAGTTAGAGGTTTCCAGGAGTGAAATTCCAAAGTCCGCCGGTTATTATATGAGTCTTATAAGTCGCTATGTTTCTATCCATTTGTATACGGGCCAGGAAGAACTGAATCCAGCAAATAAGAATTTAGCATGATTGTTCAGAAATCGTTTCCAGCAGGTGGTTTGTGCAATAACCAGGCACTTTCAGCATACACAAATCAATGTTGTTACTTGTTACAATGTACATATGAATACCTTGAGCTGAATACAAGATAGTGCAGCATGTGATTCTCTCATCTTAATTCTTTGTTTCGTTACAAAACCTGTAAAAATATATTACATCCTCGTTCTCATATCATATCTAGTACTGGATAGGGGAACTGAGACCCTCTTGTGATGACAATGGGAAAGGAGGTTGATATCTCTTTGAAGGGAAGGCCGGTTTCCTGAACAACGCTCTTTTCCTGAGCTTGTGTAGAGCTTGCTTCGTGGAAAGTATCCGGAAGATGGGCGAGGCTCGCTCCTTGAACTTGAGAACCATGAAGAAGAGGAACCGGTAGCTCAAGAGTATGATGAAGACGGCCGCGAGGTCCCACCACTTGGAATGATCCAACGACATCCCGTACATGTTCTGTATAATGTATGCTCCAGATAATTTTGGTTGGCCTGGTAACATGTCGAATTCCAGTCTGAGGAGATCATTCTTGCATCCACCCTGGGAATACCATGGATTCGAAGCAATGAGCATCTTCATATAACCATATACTAACAGTTGGTATTTTGTTAAATTTTGGCGTGAGTAAAGTGGATTTGAAGGATCCTCGCCAAGTACCTGTAGTGCCCAGGATCCATAAGTTATGTAAGATATCGGGTAACGCCAGAAAGGCTTAGGCAGATCAGGCAGCTGGCGGAAGAAGCCCGAGGTCATCATCATGATACCCTGCGGATTTCCACGAATCAGTAAGAATGAGTCTTGACCATGGGGCTAATGAAATGAGCAACAGTACATTCGTTTTAATTGGCGAAAAGTTTAAGGTAAAGTGATGCTTACAATGACTCCAGCTCCTGTTATGACGCCCATCAAGTAGTTGGATATGATCGAACCAACAACCATCATGATACTCTCTACTACGGTGATGCAGCCGAAGAGGATGAGACAGAAATAGATGTACTGGGATAATGCTGCTTTGTAGACCATATAAAAGCAGATTGCAGACGAAATGACCGAAAGAGCAACCAGGAATGGGAAGGAAGACAGAGAGTTGGAAGCGATATACACGGTGATTCCATAATACCCGTTCAACCACTCTCGGTCAAAGACCTTCAACTCTTCTAGAAACGATGGGAAACCACCTATAGACATGGCCACCATGAAGCCTGATATGAAAGCGCCACAAGCACTTCTGGCCCAGATGGAAGTGTAGGAGGTGCCTACGTCATAGAATACTGTACCGACACAAAGGGCTACAACGATGTAGACTGCCAAACGTGCCCAATAATACCCGACATCCCTAACCATGTTTATGAATGATCTTTTCGTAAGTACCGATAGTTGCTTCAGCCAGGTCGGATGACTTGTTGTGATTTTGTGAGTCGGCGGAAGTTTCTGCAATGCAAGATAGTGTCTCAGTAATACATTGATGAGGATGCAGCTTACAACGACACCGACAGGACCCGGTTAAGGACAAGGTATGGAGAGGGCAAGAATAGGTAGCACTTATGGATTTCGTTGCTTACAATGGACGATAGTTCTTGAATCTTAGTCCTGACCCTCACAGCATATTCTGACCATTTGTACTTCTCAATAAGTGTCGCTTTGATCCGGCCTGTTTCAATGGCCATGAGAGGATCCGACGCTGTTGCCAATTCCTACAAGACAAAGAAAATTGGTGAAATGAAGATTATAGAAAAAAACTCAAGAAACGAGCAGTGTTAAAGGAGTGATAAAAGAGGTTAGTTTCATGCTGATTAATTCAGCGGGCGAGTGCAGTCTTGTGTTCAACAGAATGGAGGTGTGAATGTGGTGCTTACATATTTTCCCATGGAACCCATCAACGTGGCCGTAACCTTGTCGAAATCTGAATTAACACAACGGAGGAAATGGTCGGATGGATTCCTTCTGCTAGGACATGGGAATCCAGCTTGTGCAAAGAACTGCAATAGAGAGTTTCAAGTTATGCCTTTTAACACAAGCCTCAGTTTTCTATAGAGTAATTGGTCACTGACAAAATTCTTCATGTATATATATGGTGAAAAAATCGGCAGCCTTGTCCTATACAACATGGCAAACTGATTGCTTCAAGATTCAGATACCTCTAGGGCTGATTTGGCCTCTCCAAAATAGACTGTTTCTCCATTAGATAGAAGATAGAGGTCGTCGAACAGACTAAAGACTTCACTACTCGGCTGGTGAATCGATGTGATAATCGTCCTGTTACCATCCTTGGCGAGATTCCTAAGAAGCTGAGCTACAAAGAAAGCCGCTGCACTGTCAAGGCCACTGGTGGGCTCATCCAAGCACAAGAGGGACGGGCGTGTGAGGATTTCAATGGCAATACTAAGCCTCTTCTTTTCTCCACCGCTTATTCCTCTCAGATGCCAGTTGCCAATAAGTGTATTGGCACATTCTTGAAGTCCCATCTCTATGATTGTCCCCTCGACAATTTCATCCACCTCCTCCTTGGACAGTGTAGGAGGAAGCCTCAGATGGGCGGAGTATGCGATTGTTTCTCGGACCGTTAGTGTTCCTAGCATGATATCCTCTTGAGTCACATATGCCTGTAATTTACAGCAAACAAAATGTATCAGCTTAAAGTTATGTGAGCGGTGACTATTTAATCGAGTGAGAGATACAGGTCATTTTTAGATAGGTTTACGTCAAGTAAAAAAAAATGATTTTGTATCACAACTGCATGCAAGATTATGATGGAACTCAACTCACCACTAGTCCGCGCTCTATGTTCTTTTTCTTCCCATTCAGAAGAATATTTCCTGTCATGACAACATTCGAAGAGAGCCTACCTGCGACAGAAAAAGCAGACGCGCAGATTACTAAAACATGCTTAGTAGGCAACTAGCCATCCAGTCAGGTATAAGCACATAACCTAATGAAACTGAAGGAAACAGTTATTGACCACAGATTAAGAAAATAAGCACATATCAGAATGCCTAATTGTTTTTGTAATGATACAGTCTGCGAACAAAGATTGTCCATTTGATGAGCGAGATGCTGACGAGTTCAAGGGTCGGACATTTCAATCTGTTTTTGTCAATCTGAAAAAACACATGTGATTTAAGGGGTATTTAGCAGCAGTCTGTCTTCTTGATCGTCGGATCACAAGTACCTGCATGTTCTCCATCATCAACTTAACCTTTTGGTAGAGCTGGTTCACCAATGTAACTAAGGCAATTCTTGAGGACGGCAATTCAGATATTAAAGGTTAATTTTATAATGAGGGTGTCATTTACTCATAAGACAAAGGCCGGAGGACTAGATGGATAAGCAGTTATGCTGGGGCAGTAACAAAGCACTACTCTAGATTCTAGAAACTAGATCTTGGCTGCCTAGTGGAGATAAAAGTGTTGGCTGGTGGGATACTGCAGTAACTCTGATGTGAAAATACATCACAAATATTGATCTTTTGACAGTTGCCGATGGTCCCAACCGAAGGAAAACGCACAGGAGTGCATGATTTTCTTGACATATTAACATAAACCAGAAGGTGCCCTATTCGAAAGATGAGACGACTGGCATAGCAAAAAAATGCACAAGGGGGATCGAGAGGGATTGGGATATGGTCATTCGACACGCTGTTACGCATCATGGACGCTTTCATCATATAGAAAGAAAAAAAAGGAATAATAAATGAAGGGGAATAGTAAGGGGGGGGGGGGGAGATATGGGGGTGATTAGCACTCAGCACCCCTCGTAATATATTTAGGGGACTCGTCAGAAAAGATTACTCCGGTAATAAAGAATCCTTTTTTTCAAACAAGGAGGTCACAGATATGATTTCCTCTACGCATCAGAAACATCTATCGGGAATAATTACGTACATTTTTTTAGGTAACGAATAATTACGTTCATTTTATCATATCGAAGTCTCTACCCGAACCTAACAGTTTGTGAACTGGTTGAATTCAACTCTACTTGAGTCCGTTAGTCGAGCCGAACTCGGCAAGGTTTTTGAATTCAGCAGGTTTGACGAGTTCGACTCGAGATAGGCTCGTGGTTCACGATCATGTCTAGGTTTGATCGAGTTCGAGTTTGATCGCTAAGTTTGACAGAACTCTTTAAAATAGGAGCGGTTGGATTAGAACCTAGGCTTTTGATGGATTTTGAGCCATTGGATATATTTTATTTCAATTTTTCATTTTTAAGAACATTTTTATTTGTTATGATATTTCTGGAATGTTTGACGTGTACTTTAGTATAATTTTAAGATGATAAATAACATTACATGAGTATAAATTATAAACAACACGAACTTCCGAGTAACATCCATGGAAATAGTTGGATTCGACTCGATTCGATTCGATTCGGGTTTGACTCAATTCGATATCCGACAAATTACTCGAAGAGTAGTTTGAAAAGCTCGAACTCGAACGATGCTCGAGATCGAGTGATTTTTTCCTCAAAATTAAAAATCAAAATTCAAGACCTAATTCCTTGACAGTTCACTTCGTGTATAGCCCTAATCACATCATATCATACACTTCACATAGTAATAAGGATACGCTATTTATCATTTTTATTTTATGCAAGTAGGGGACTGGTTGAAGGTAGACGGGGCTCAATATACAGTCAATTTTTATGAATTCTCCTATGGGAAGCCTCCAAGAATTGATGTAACTTCAGTTAAGCGAGACCAATAAAGAATCTCCTCTTTTTTGTTTCCGTTGTCCATAACATTTATTATACTAAACAGTTTGGTCCACTTGTCAATTACTAATTGCAGGTGTTTGGCCATCAACTTACTAGCGTTGCTATTCAGTGGACATAAACACCATTATTGACAATATAATGCTAAACGGATCCTGTGTTAGGAACATTCGTCGTCGTGATTGTTGAGGATATGTGTGAGTAGGTTTACCCGCATCGACCATGGAGAAACAGAAAGAGTAGAATATATATATGAGGAACCCATAACCCATCAGCTTAGGCTTTTGGGTTAGCAGATGGACCCAGTTCATATGTGTATTCTACTCAGGTCCGGTATCCATACACACATGATCGATAAGAAATAAATTTTGGTCTCTCTTGTGGCGCGACTCTATACTATATGAGGAACCAAATCCGTCGAAAGATCAAATATATCAAACTAACTAGACCCTCCAAATTGTTTGTATGTTGGGCGACCCTCCAAAAGTGTGTACTAGTATATCAGTCAAGACACATGCATACATACATTAACTAAAAAGAACAAAGGTCACCGGCCTATGCTCTCTCAAAGTTTATGCATTAACTTCTGTTAAAACATCGTTCGTCAAATGGCTTGAAAATAGCATGAAGACAACAGACAGATTTCTGCGGCATTCTTGAGATATAAGCTTGCTTTTTGTATGATATGATAAATTAATACTCACTATGCTGTTCCATACTGCCTCCATGTTGAGAGAGACTTTTCAATGGAGCAGACGTTAGGAAAATATATTGGCATAAGACAAGTATGGAAATAGTTTGTTGGGAACAAAGGAGAAATTATGCAACTTAAACTTAATTTATTAATCCGTAGTATTTTGATACTATAATTAACACAATAATTAAAAGATTATCCTCGGACACAAGTTAAGGTTTAACTCCAGAATTGCATCCACATAAATATGTGTCTCAATAACTTTTATGATAAAGGGAGCCTTATTTTAATTCTCTCTTCATCCAAAAACTAACACATATTTTTAGGTTATTACTACGTAATATAATAAGTAAGTTTCATATTTTTCTCATCTTCTAGCAAAATCATTCAATTCTCAATCCATGATAGAGTACGTCTAACTTGCATGATAAAAGTCATGGAATCGATGATGTCTGATCTTCCTATCAATAAATCATATTGACCATTAAATTAATCCTTCCATGAAATGGCAGGATTAAATTAATTTGACTGGCAGAATCCCCCGAAAAGAACACACGTAGAAAGCGAGTGCACAAACAAAGAAACAAGCAAATACAAAATCCAAACTAACCGGCAAGGGAATCCAGCAGGGTGGACTTCCCAGACCCGGACGGGCCCATAATGGCCATAATCCGGCCCGGCTCAGCATACCCTCTCAGCCCATGAAGTATCCTCCTGGTGGGCTCGTCCTTGCTCGTCGGAATCACCACCGTCAGTTCCTCCCACACCAAGTACGCCGCCCCTCCTCCCCAATCACCACCGCCACCGAGCACTCCCCCACCAACGCCGTCGACGGCGGCGATTCTGGTGGTGGTGGGATTCGGTGATTCCTCGATCTCCATTGTGGTGTTGAATGAGAATGGGGAGGGGAGGGAATGGGGAGAGGAGATGAATGGTGTAGTAGTTATGGGGAAGTGGAAAGGGGAATGAATGCCTTAACGAGTGAGGGAAGGGGTGGTGGGGGAGGAATGGGGAAATGTTGGTGTGGGATTATGGCAAGTGTGTGTATGTTGTATGAGAGAGTGAGACTTGCTTGCCAGTTTAATGAGTGAGCATAGGAGGGATTGGTAGAGAAGGAGGAGAGGAGGCAAAAGGGTATTGATTACTGCTGCTAGTAGTTTACTTTGGTGTGCTTCCACATATTTTCCACATCGTGTAAAACGGAGTCGATAGAGGACCAGATGAATGTAACTTTATCTTATAATGGAGGGATTGTTTTCTAGAGAGACCCTTGTTGATATAAAGGTTAATGCAACAACTCATGTGATTATGATGCTACGTACACGATGAGGGGAGCACAAAATGAATGCGCCCCTTTCCTTGTTGCTAGATCGTCACCAAATTAAAGATTAGGTTAATGCAACAACTCATGTGATTATGCTACATACACGACGAGGGGAGCACGGAATGAATGCGCCCCTTTCCTTGTTGCTATATCGTCATCAAATTAAAGATTATTTCTCAATGTCTAGAAAAAGTGTCGGAATTTTTGATCACATGATCGATGAAAATGTTTTATATTATTGAGTCAATCTTTTCTTATATCAAAGACGATAATCATGGACTCCGTTTTATGAGAGTTGTGTCATGATATGATGAAAAATGAGAGAAATCCCTCATGTTTGCAAGGACTAGAGGATGATCACAATATGGTGTATTCTCATATCGATCAACTCTACGTTGGTATGGGGACGACAAGTCACTATATACCACATACTTCTATTTAAAACCCGTTAGTTTCAAACTTTGGGATAAGGTAAAATCAACTCATGCTAATGCTACTCAGTTCGTAAGCATTACCATTGCTGCTTCTGTTGCTACTCTTGTCTAACAAACTGTAGTTATCTTCAATGATTCCCACAAATCTTACTGGCTCAGTACATACACTTCGGCTGCTTAATTTGATATCTGCTTCTTCTTCATTTTTTATGTTTTTTTTTAATCAGATCATGCTCGTCGGACTGAACAAATTGTATCTAACGAAGCTTTACGACCATGTTAGCTCTGATACACCAAGCTCTGATTCCATGGAGGAGGAATAGTAAAATTTTATCCGAGGCACAGTATCCCATTTATTCCATATCATAAACTTGTGTAGTTGCAACAGGAACTCCTGTATCTAGATGGCCTGGTCAAAATATGGAAGGAGCATTTATGAAAAGCGTTACCCTCCATCAGATGTGCCTTGTGATACATTTTTTTCCTATCCATCAAAGGTGAATTTTTTGTGGTGGGTGCGTTGTAGAAACAGGTGGATTAGAAAATTGCTATTTTGCCTCAAAAATCCCACAACTTGATGTAAGAACAACTAAAGCTACATGGAAATCTTTATTGCATCAATTTGCAGAAATTCTTTTCCTCTTCGTGCATCATGTTGTTATTGGCATCAGTGGATTCGTTATTGAATAAGTAACAAGATTAGAGATTCATAATTATAAGCAATTACCCTGTCTCTGTCCATGTACCATGTTTAGTACCTAGATAAAACCAACGATAACACACCAAAGCACAACAAATTGTTATCAGGCAATTACCATTTACCATGCATGTGTCATTCGATATTCCGATCTATATTATGGTCACGCCGTCGGTGCTTCATTAGAAGCAGTCAATTTGTCGCTACGAGTGGTTTTGACGGTAGATTGAACGAGCTTCGAAAGCAAAGGAGGGTAATTCCACAGTTTTAGAAGAAAATAAAGAACTAGTTAATTGTGTTTTCAGAACTAATCCAATGTTTTCGTCAGTAACTTATTGCCCATACGATTGTACAAATTCTCTACTTTTGGGTGCATTTACCCTGTTAATTCGTTCGGTTCCTACAACAAATCACCCTACCAACACCATGTGTATATGTGTTTTCTAGCTAAAGTACTTCACCATTTAGTAACCGTCGTTCTCGTCTCATTCCATTACAAGCTGGCCATAAACAACATCATTTCTCTCACATTCTCGATTTTCAATTCACTTGAACAAACAACATTAATGGAATTTCAAAGGTCATCTCACGACCCTTTTCTAAAAGAATGCTCGTGAAACTGTTGTTGGAGCAGAGCGAGATGAGTAGGCCCCTTGATTGATAGCGGCGAAGTCACTGTGATTTCACTCAAATTACGTTTTATAGGTGAGAAGATGAAAAAGGTCCTGTAGTTTTTTTTTTAAACTGAATTCTCACTCCAAATTATAAAGTGCGATATAAGTTTAAGATTTTTTGGTCATTCGCGCTAACTTACACACCATACGTTATGCTGGTCACCGAAAGACATCGAAAAGTTAAGGTACCAGTTCATGGCACAATAATTAGAAGATTTAATGCGCGACAAGTGATTACACCTGAGCAAATACATTTACAAATACAAACATGGGACTAATCAAGTATAGTGGTGTGCCATGCCATGTAGGGGAGTGAATGGCGATCGAGCGCCCACCAAAACGACTACAAGTTAATCCAAAGTTTAAACGACATTAGATTCAGTGACAAAGAAAGGTCTCAATGTGGTATAATCATCGACAAAGAAAGGTTAAAAAGACATAAACATTCCATCAATTGGTGCAAATGGTCCATAACATAAAGTATACGTCATAATCATCCCTCATGCATAATATTTGCATGTGGTGAGTATTTACGCTCATCCAAAAATCGTATCCTTGGAAAATTATTGGCTGAATCATAACACATGATTCACGGATATCTATTTGGTAAAAAGAGGATCTAAGTTGAGGCTTGTTTGATTGTGCTGATAGAAAATATTATAGGTGTTTATAGTTTAATGTTGATAAGTTATAGCTGGTTGTATTTTTTAAATAAGTAATTTGGTGTTTGGTAAATTTATTTGAGTTGAGACAGTTTTGACTTTTTCATTAAGAAGAAAATCAGTTTCAAATGACTTATTACTTTGAGCAGCTTATAAATCACAGTTATAAAATATATCAAACATTCTCCACACATCATAAAAAATGCTTAAAGTTAATCTTGATTAACTTAGAAGCTGACCAAACACCCCCTTAGTTATCCAACAACGCATCATGTGATTTTGTTTATGAGGTAGCTAAATGATAACTTCAAGTTGCTTGTTTGGTTTGGGTTGATTTCTGCAGAAAATAAGGCGTCCACGGGCAGGTGAAAACCAGTTATTATGGTCCTCATGATGAGCAACTTATCGCTGGTCCGATAGCGACTGACGCAAGAGATCAAGTTTAATTCAACAAATAAGATGTCACGAGATTAATTAGCGGCAGTAAAAAAGATCGAAAGATGTTCAGGAGCTGTCACGACCAGGTTAGCGGATTAAAATTGTAAGTAGTAATTCTAGGTTTGAATACATAGCCTCTGCCTATTCTTTCCCATTAATGTGATCATAATAATTTCATGATAAAGAGATTCATCTGAAGAATCACATAGGGACTTCAGCCGACTTTATTCATCGCCACGAGAACGTTATTTTCCTAAGTATACGCTAATTTCAGTAACTTTTGCAGCTTAATTTCATTTGTGGAGGGTCAACGACATGAAGGGGAAGATCGAAATCCTATCGAACTGTTTCGAGGTCAATTTGTTCGATCTTGTGATCGTACAAACAATAAATTCCGCAGTGGAGCACAGAGCTGCTGTGTGCGAACATTGGAATGCACAGCAATGCCGTTGAATAGCACAGCAAGAATTAATAGAGGGGAATTAAGTTTCCTTTGAGCAAGATTTCAAGATTA
Source organism: Drosera capensis (assembly GCA_001925005.1). Classification (NCBI taxonomy): domain Eukaryota; kingdom Viridiplantae; phylum Streptophyta; class Magnoliopsida; order Caryophyllales; family Droseraceae; genus Drosera; species Drosera capensis. Next base: position 62,707 of record LIEC01010766.1, read on the forward strand.
AGTATTGTAGCTACCACATTACAGATGGTTCACGCACAAAATGAAACACTTCTATAAATAGTCATCGAGAACACAAATAGCAGAAAGGATTATACACGGATCCAGAATCTAGAAACAATTGCAGTAGGCGAAACAAAATTAACGGAATTCTGGATCACAGGAATCTTGCTTCGTGCTCAAAATTTTTCTTCGATGAGCTCCAGAAGAACCATACAAGCTCTAGATGAGAAGGGAAGCAGACCGCATCTTAGGGGTCTCTCCCTTTAGTTACTGGGGAAGCACAACAGGCTTCATCGAAATTTCGCATGATCATCCTGAGACAGTCGTCATGAGACCACAATAGTCCGATGCAGAAAAACCATTCATGAGCTCCCGAGCTTTAAGGAAATCGAACAAAATCCAACATGTCTCCTGCAGTAGGAAGTATTGAACAAGCCAAGACGATGAACAAAATGTAAGGGCCTATTTGGTATTGAGACTCCAAATGATGAAATACAGAACTCGTAGAGCAATGATTTTCTAGAAATCAGTAACAAAAGCTAAAATATTCACAAAATGAATTCTAAAACAGTGTCTTAGGTATCCTAGTATAACCAAAGAAAACAAAATTCATAATCCAAAATCTATTGTATTCTAATGTCCTCAGGAGATGTTGAATCTTTGACGATATGATAAGCGAAAATGTTACAAACTAGTGAGTCAACCCCTCTGGCCCTTACAATCAAGGGAAGATCCATAATAATTCCTTCATGACGAAAACAAAACAACTCGCTATTAAGGTCATGAGCATTGTCTTATAGAACAAATAACGGCAAACCAAAAAACCTTTAGTTCGGGTTGGTGGTTGAAGATGCTTTCTTTTTCCTCTTGTTCTTTGGCTTCACAGCATCCTTCAAAGTGCGACCATCTTCCTTGTAAGATTCAACGATAGGAATATCGGCTGTTGCAGAAGAAAGTTTGGTTTGCTCATTTATTTGCTCTCCATTGGTCTCAGGTCTATGTTTTCTAACAGTTGGTTCAGGGTTTCCCTTGGTCTGCGCACTTCCTGCACAAAAGAAAAAAAAAACGGTGAAGCGTGAAGGCATTAGTACAGCAGCTTGCAACTGACCTCAACATATTAAAAGGTTTCTGTGACCGGGCCTCTCCTTGAGGAGTTAGACAAAGCAAGTATATCACTGGAAAAAAAAAACTTTTATCCAGCTAGAAGTGATCATCTTCAACCCTCTTCTTAACCAAGGGGAAAATGTCCATGGAGTGCCAACATTTAAGTTTAAGAACTTGGTCATTCAATTTGATATCAAATGATTAGCTCAAAATGATTAAATGATGATGTGGCGAAGTTATCAGTGTCTGATCAATACCAAAAGATGCAAGAGAAGCCTTCAGATTATCTGGAAACGCACCTCTAGAGTATGGATCCCTGAAGATTGGGAATAAGCCAGAGTCAGTACAATTTAGTGCAACGAAATCTATGGATGAAATAACAGGAGAAGATGCCAAATATGAGAAAGCATATGGCATCATCATGTTATGAAGCAGTTAAATTACCATGTGTAACCCAATCAGTAATCCAGGTGAGGAAGCAGCTGCAAGCAATGAACAATAAGTGCGATTGTTCACTAGGAAGTCAATAAAGGACAAGGTTAACAACAAATCACGCCATCTCAAATAGGAATTAACTAAAATGAAAGAGGGAGTCCATCTTGAAACTTAAAGGCTCCAATGCTCGCTTACAAGAAGCCTAACAAGATGTGTGACACTAATAGGTCACAGACCAACTGAACCAGTAAGCTATTAAAAATCTCTGTTTCACATCCATCATCCTATGTGAAATAACTGTCTCCAAAACTCCCCCATCAGATGTGAGTGACTACAAGATGGCCCTCCACCTTGAATGACACTGCACTCAGAAAAAAATAAGCACCAACCAACCCATGCATGGAGCCAACACTACCTGAAGATACGGTTATTAAGCCCAATGGTAGCTGGTAACACATTCTCCTATGAATACAACCACAGCTGTTCGGATCAGTGTTTTGTAAAAGGGATAGATAAAGCTCAAACTTAGGGCCTCACATGCTATTCGCTCACGAGATGAATCACAAGTTCAAAACACCACGTTAACACAACTAACAAGATGACTAACCCGTTTCCTATTTGAGAAAAGAAGATGGTGTCTTAAATATCACGAGCCTAACTCAAATACTAAAAGTTGAAAAAATGAGGGATTGAACACGATAAGCTACACATCTATGTTCAAAATCTACATGCTTCACACTCTTTGATCGTAATGAATTAAGATGCCATATTGACTATGACATACCAGTTTGAGGGACCAGCGATGGAACTTTCACATTTGCCATTTCTTCCATCAATGCTTCCGGCAACAGAAGGAGCTTCAACTTCCATATCAGTGCTTTGTTCATGACTTTCTCCAGATGTTGACTTGTCGATATGGTTTCTCAATTCCGCTTCTGTATCATCAGCTTGGCTGTCACCTCCTCTTGTTCCAGAATTTTCTATACTAACCTCAACAGCACTAGAGGAAGGATGGCATTTAATTTTGCCAAGTGCCCTCTCTTCATCGTAAGCTTTAACCTACGAAATCCATTGTAGCCAGATAAAGTCGAGAGGAATAAGGGAAAACATCTCGCAAAAATCAGAGATAGCTAGACCCATTAAGATAACCGTCAAACGTAGATCATAGTTGTCACATCTCCTTAAAACCTTGCTGACAATCAGGAGACTTGTCCATTGGTGGAAAATATAGAGAATCAGGAGTTTGAAAAGAAAGCTTACCGCAGTTTTTATCTTGCTCTTCATATCAAGAGCCTTAACAGAAGCAAGTCTTAAACATTGCATGACACTACTATGGATGATACCCACACCTCCAGCCTTCTGAATGGCGCAGACATCTCCATTTGCATTTACAGTAACAGTCATTCTGCCTTTCATGACTCTCTCTTCATGGTAATTAGGGTCAACTATCTGATAAATCACTGTCATATGAACATGGGGACCTAATATAAAGCTCTACCAATGCAAATCTGCTTATAGAATAGTGTCTCACAGTGATGTTTCCCTCATCAAAAGAAACAAATGTCACAGCTATTGGAAGATGATGTATTATCAGAGGCAGTGGCTCCCTTGCCTGCCAAAGAGTAATAGCTGTAAACACCACATATTATAACAATAAGGACTTTACAGCAATATCCACAATGTAACATCATCAATTCAACACAAAATAACTAAACATACCTCTGGCAGATGTATAATCAGTTCCTGTCCATCTTCACCTCCAAGAGAACATTCAGGCCTCCGAAATGTCAGCAGTGCCGCTAATGCAGCAATGTTTGCTGCATCAACAAGATTTCTGTTTCAATAGAAAGACGTGGGGATAAGAATAGTTATAGAAGATGAGCCTGATGCCATGGGATAAATTCCATACCCCGTATTGTCAATGATGTGAAGATCTATACGGATAGACCACACTAACTTGCCAGCAAGGACACAAAGCGACTCCGTATCCACTGCCTTGCTTTCCCTGCAATATACAATTAAGATTCTTACAGGCCACTTTCACATTTTTAGGGATTCTGTAAAAATTCCCGCTCCCCCACCCCCACTCTCCATCCCCTCCAATATTGAAAAATTCTCTGCAATATAAAGTTTCATCTGGGTTTTATTGGTTGCTTCTCCTTCTGTGGAAGCAAGGTAACAGACGCACAGCAGAAAAGTCACCTTAACCCACGATCTATGATGCGTCCCAGCTCAATTGCAGACTCTCCAGGTCGGCCTGGCTCAGACGATGGATCAGCCATAGGGGAAAACTCTGTGAAGATGGAAAGCGTCCCTTCATTCGGCCTGTCTCGATAAGGCCTGCAATAAACACCAATTAGACAAAATCACCACTCTGAGCCTCCAACAATGTGGCACCGAAAATGTATCAAGGCTCAAGTGATTCACCGAAGCGACCTGACCTTCAAAGCTGCTTATAAAATACAGAACCGCGATAAACAATTGATCGGTCATTGATTAAAAATCAATTAACTATGGATTCAAAATCAACAATTTTGAAGAACTCATATGCTAGCTAGTAGTCGCTTCTATACACACAATACAACAAGAGTTTCGCATTCAACATGGAAATAACAATAACAAATCAAGTGCAAGTGTGGAACAGCTCGAAGATATAGCTTACTTGCCGAACTTGATGTTCAAGTTGCGAGAATCGTACAAGCCGCGGCCATCGAGTCGGAATTCGGATAACACAGCGGTCTCGATGAGCTGCTTCTCGTTCACCGTCATCCGCCACGCACTCGCCAGCCTCTGTTCCATCGGAATTGCGAAAGAGCAGCACCGAATGTGATAGGACGGCGAGTGCAGGGGAGTGGAAAGGGAGCTGCAGCGGCGGAGGAGAAGGAGGTGCTGGTAGCGGCTGGTGGTGTTTGCGGCAGCGGCAACGCGACGGTGTGCGGCGGCCAGTGGTCCGGCCTGGGGCAAAGATTTGGAGTCGAACAAAATTTGGGTTTGAGGGTCCGATGGTTAGATGTACAATAAATGATCATTTATTTGATATTAAGGATGTTTATCGAATCGATTTTTTATTGATTTAATTTTTATAATAAAAAATAAAAATAAATGGATTAATTAATTGTTTTAAAATTAAAATTATTTATTAAATTTTTTTGTTTTTTTCGTTTTTTAAACGATTTTATTTATATGATTATTTTGTGTTTTTTTATTATCTCATCTTAAATATTTTGAGATTTTAATTATATATATTTTTCATTAAAATAACTATATAGATTTTTATTATATATGTTTGTAAAAATAAATTAGATATATCAAAATAAAAAAAGAATGACATAAATTATTCTAAAAATATATGAACAAATGATTTTCTTATTAACCAAATAAAAAATATGATTGAAGGTTTTTATTTTTATTTTTTAAAAAAAAAAAAAGCAAAGACAATATTCACAATACTAAAGATATTAGGTTATTTTAGGTTTAAAATAATATAATGTGTTTGATACTTAAGTTTAACAATCTTATATAAAATAATTATGATGATTTATTTTGAACGGTTCTATAATCAATCATAAATGATTCGGTTAATCGGTTCATTATCGGTTTCTCGATTCGATTTGATTTTAAAACGCGATTTCATTTCGTAAACCAAAACCGAACTATTTATAATCGATTCGATCGATTTCATTTTATCGATTTTGATAACGATTCAATAATCGATTCGACCTTCGTTTTAACTGTTTTACTCGACATAAACTCGTTACATGAGCACTATACATATTGTCTCAAAGAAATACAACACATCATGATCTCAAGGAAATGGAAGACATCTTTTTTTTCCCGAAAAAAATCGCCTGATTTGCTCTTTTCCATTTATTTCTTTCCTTTATCCGACTGTCAATCATCGATATCTGTCCTTCGAAAAAAATCATCATCATGTTTCCATGTTCTTCTTCTTCACTCAGACAATTTCGTCGCCCAATTCAATGAAAATACCCTAATTGTTTTCCTATCTGTGCAGCTTTCTCGGTCACCATGAGCGTCGCCATCGTCCACCCCCTAATTGTCTTTCCGACGACGAAGGGAAAATCTGGAGTCCCTCCCGATGAGTCTGTGTTCTCCGGCTTCAGATCGGTTCATGCGGACGAGATTTAGGTCGAATTTGGATCTGTTTTGTGCGAATTTGATTCAAGGTCTTTCAATTGTGTCGATTCAAGGCTTGTTGATTTAGGATTTGATCCCAGACATGTCCCATATGGATATGGGCGAAGAAAATAGCTGATAAACACCAAACGCATCAAGGGGAATCATCACGAACAACAAGACGAGGGTCTTCAAATCAATTCCATTCAGGATGCATCGATTCCTCTGACATGCTCAATGCTCAATACTGGTGTCCAAATACGTCAAAAGTGACAAATAAGATATATGAAGAGTTTTTTTTACATGTACGTTAAAAGAAAACGAAAATTCAATGTAAATTAATTAGATTAATCAAATTTAGTATTAAAGATTTTGATATAAAAAAATTAAATTAATTATATATATATATATATAATCAAATAGATTTCACAATAATTTTACAAAAAAAAGTAATATATCAACATCACACAAGTCAAAATTCATCTAAAAAAATATACAAGATCAACCCGTTGTTGCATAGAGAGTATGTTCGATTATCTAAATCTACACGAAGACTTTACTTTCTTATAAGATGACACTAGGGAGGAATATGATTGTAGGGACGACAAGATTGAAGGACGACAAGTCAGCCAAACAGCTCCAGGGAGTGTTATGGAGTGAAGAACAAACTTGAGAACTCTTGACATGACACTGTTTTTCAAAAAGCCCCATATCAGCACTTGACGCACATACCACCTTACCTACAAGCTCTTGATCAGAACAAATACAAGTACGTCCCCTCTTAGAAAATTCCCAAATCTTATGAACCGTACACCAAAACAATTTCCCGCTTCATTTAAGCCAAATAACGAAACATGGGTCTCGAAGAATTCAAAAGGTACTCAAACAACTCAAAGTTAACACTGCATTTTTGTTTCAGCAACAAGGAATACAGTCTAGATACCGTAGCGTGATATGATGACAGGATAAATAAGATTAGAAGGTCAATCGGCACAATGACACTATCCGACATATCAAGAAGCTAACTAAGGTACAAGATCACATAATCAACGCTCAACAAACCCGCAAGGCCTCTTGTGATGTATCTGGAAACAGTGGATGCATCGACACTTCAGAAATGGTACTTCCACCACAACTCTCGCAGGATTTTTTCAGAATTTCCTCCTAGGACTCCTGGATCTGCAAAAGAAAATGAAGATCAGCACATGAACTTAAAACACTAAAGCAATTAAGCATGATAAGGCAATAAGGCAACCAAGACGCTGCAGGAATTTGACATATTCATGGGACTAAGTTGAAGATGAATATGGCAACAAGCAGCAAGGTGCGTTAAGGCGCATCCCAGCAAGACAAAGGATCTAGGTGTTGATAATTATGTACCCAGTACCATCAGAAGTACCAGGAACAATCTACCATCATTCACCCACCTCAAGAAGTCAACTACTCCTTGAACTGCTCCAAGGCCACATATGGTATTGGCAATGGAAACTAAACAATGAGGTTGACTTGTCCTCTCGGTTCTAGATTACCTACATATATGCCTCAATAAGCCTCATTCCTCAGTTTATTCGGAAAGCACCTGACCTGATATTCAAAAACATGAGAGAGTAGGCTAAAGTAACCTAAAATGTTTTGGCAAGCAGATGTTCTAGTAGACCTTGGAACAACGTTACAAAAATACACACACAATCTGAGTAATCATTTGAATATCCTGATCACCACTCCCCAAGATTCTGAATTAAGGGTCCAAATTTGCTACCTACTCATGTGGAGCAGTAACTAGAACTGAATTAATACAAGGAGCAGCATCAATGACAAGCGCGCTGTTATGTCTTTAAGCCTTTAAATGAGTTTAGAACACTCGAAAACACTTGAAAAGGCTAAAAATAACATAAAAACTAGGAAAAGACCCTTTAAATGAGTTTAAAACACTCAAAACCCCTTGAAAAGGCAAAAAACAACATAAAAACAACTTTAATGACTTGAAAACATAAGAAACTAGGAAAAGACCCTTTAAATGAGCTTAAAACACTCAAAAACACTTGAAAAGGATAAAAACAACATAAAAACTATGAAAAGACCGTTGAAATGAGCTTAAAACAATCAAACCCCTTGAAGAGGCTAAAAACAACAAACACCAGGTTCACTACCACAGGTGTTCAAGGATTATCATCTCCAAGATGAGAAATTGAAGTGTTTGACCCAAAATATTGAACAAAAGATAAGACCTCAAAGTCAACATTACCTTCTCCTTATGCTCTTCTTGTGGTAAGGACCCTTGCAGAATGCCCAGCTAACGTTAATAATCTGGTCGAGAAGTTGGGCACCATCCATTTTTGATATGGCCTCTTGTGCTTCAGAGAAATCCTCATATTCAATCAGCGCATACCCCTGCAGATTGATTATCATCAACATGTCAAGAGTCATGAAACAGAGTAGAATTTCAAATAAACAGCTGGCTAGAACTGGAACAAGAGTAGTCGTCCCAGCAAACTAACATTTATGCTGGACAATATCTTCACCCTTGGAGTGCCAGCATGAGATCAATCACTTTTTATCACCCCCCAAGTGCAAGAAAAAGTGTACTTACAATGACGAAATAATGCCAATCCAGGTGATGATCACATATTTTTCCACTCACATAGGCAAAAAAGGTGCAATTATCAGTCTGCCTATTCACATATTGTACGTTTAACAAGTGAAACCACGAGAGGGACCCCATTGAACAACCCGTATCACGATATCAACCTTAGCCAGTATTGCCCATAAGTCTCATTAGTTTAAATGTCCAAGTAATTTCAACAAATATACAGCATAAGCGTATCAACACAGAAAAATTGAGTAATTTTAACTCATAAGAGATGTTCTCTCAAGCTAAACCTCCACAACATAAACTTTCTAACTTTGATCATGAAAGAAAGCAGAAGCCTAAAAGCCATCCTGCTAAATCAATTATCTACGCCAAAGGATATGGAAAACGGACACAGGGAAGTTGCAGCAAGAAGGAAATTCCCAAAGAAGAAATAGAATGGAAGAAGATTAAAAAAAAAACAAAAGGATTAGTGCAACAAGAATCTGCTCCTCACCTTGACAAACCCAGTACGTCGATCTAAATTCAAATGTAAATTCTTGATTGCCCCAAAGTCGCCAAAAGAATTTAGGAGATCATCTTCTTGTGCTTCTTCATGCACACCAGTGACCAAAATGATCCAACCCTCAATAGCTGCATTTATTTTGAAGAGTTCTTAGTTAACTTGTTGCATGTCAATAATGACAAGATGCACAAAGCTATCATTAATCCCCATAGTTGTAACAATCAGAAGAAGACAACATCAAGATGTATAACAAAGCTACAATCCTTCCCCAAAAAATATAGAAATTCGGCACAACCCTCTAAACTTAAAATGTACGTGCAACAAAGTATAAAATGTACGTGCAACAAAGTATAAAATGGATTTCATTTTCCGATTCCAAATTTCTTTGGGAAAAATATTTAAATTCTCTTTACACAAGGATCATGATGAATATGGTTTTGGATTCTGATTTTTTTTTTAATTATGTTACTAATTATGGATTCCACTATTTTGAGCAACCATACCAAACATCCCCTAACAAGCTAGGGCAAGACGAGAAATAATAATCACTCCGAAAACAACTACTACTCAAAGACACCAATAAACCCTAACCACTCCAAAATCAAGCAAACAAAGCAAAAACCAACTAATCTCAACCCATCAACCCACATCAAAACCGCAAACAAAACCTCAATACCTGACCCTGCTTCCCCAAAACAAGTCAGAAACCCTAACCACACTACCACACCAAAATCAACCAAACAAAGCATTAACACGAATCAAAGAACCGACATCTGAGAGCCCCCGGGCCGCCATCAGACCCAAGAGAATCGAACCCGCGACCACCTAGTCGACTACTCCGCTCCGAGTCCGCTCCTTCTCCGAACCCTCGCCCCTTCGTCTTCTTCGGAACCAACGAAGACGATCCTCCTCCGCCGCCGGTGATGGCGGACTTGAGTTTCGGGATCGGAGCGGCGGCGGCGGGAGAGACGTCGTCGGCGATGCCGTCTTCGTCCATGAGGTCGTCGTCCTCCGGCTCGAAATCGACCGCTTCGGCTTCGGCGGTCGCCATGGGGTAGGGTTAGGGTTTGGGGCTGATGGGGGCGACAGGGTTTTGCTCGATTTGGGGGTTTTCTTTGTTTTGCGATGGCCTGTGGTTGGGTTTCTTGTGTTTGAGTAGCGATTTTGTGTGAGCTAAAGGCATCTTTAGTACTACGTGGTATCTACTTCGTCTCAATATACATGTTACTTAATGGTAAAAAAAAATATACATGTTACTTTTATACTAACGGTGAAATGGAGCTGCAGCTCTAGTAGTCCTTTGGTTGCAGTCTAAAACAAAACCGTGTCGTTGAGGTAAATCTGGTGAAAGAAAAAAAAAATAGAAAATCCACGATCAAGAGAAAAACCAAGGAAAACCCCAGACACCCAAAATCAAATCGATGCAAAAAATACCCATGATCTTGCGATTCAACGTGGAACAAAATCGATGCAACAATGAAATCAGATCGTAGAAATAGCGATAAATTTGAGATCAAATTTCATTCTATGTGAATTCTTTTGCGAATTATTTGAGGATTCAATTTAGGGCTTTAATTGGAAATTTCGAATCTGATTTTTAACTTTTGTGATCAATCGGTTTAGGGTTTCAATTAGGCATTTTGAATTTGATTTCAATTAGGAAAAAAACCTAACTTTTGCGATCAATATAAGGTTTCAATTAGGGATTTAGAATCTGGTTTATAAATTTGTAATTGTAACGGCCTTATTTTTCTGATCTTTTCATAGGAATTGACCTGATATTACTGTCGTTGGGTCCAACGTCTCACTTAGACAAAAACTATACTTCTTGACTTACTCATAAGAATTAAGTTAAGTTCACTTATACATCATTAATTTAGAAACTTTTGATGCACTCAATCATAACTCATAATATCAACTTTGCAACAGAATTTACATCTCTTTCCAAAGTTATAGTATATTTCACACATAAGTTATATATAGTATCAAATCTTAAATCGCATTTCTCCTCCAAGTCTTGCTTCTATAACAAAGAAAAGAAAAAAAAGACACGGAAAATAATAACCGTGAACTATAAGAGCTCAAAAATGTATTGGTCCCCTTATCAGGGGTTATACGAGAGAAGAAGGTAAGAAAAAAAAAAAGAATGATCACTTGGATCCTTTGATCCAATACTATGAAATTATCATGACAATCTGACATTCATAAGTATCATTATAAAGATACCAGTTATTCACCCTAGTCACATAAATATATTTAACACCAGGTAACAGCACTTGAAATCATACATCAATTGACAGTGCAGACATTATCAATGTCACTATTATTATACCCTTTATGATATGACACTCAACACCTCCATATCAAACGAACTCTGGAAATAACACTGTGACACGACACGTCCCCAATCCAAGCCTCGCGTACTATTATAATCAGCAGTTCACTCAAGACTTTCTTATACCCACCATCATATCAATCACACAGAGGTGACATACAATAAGTATCCTCAATGCTATAATTATGTCCTTGGTGAGACTTATTCAATTTCAACTTATCAAACTCTCTTCAACTTTAGCAAAAGGGATCAACCAAACAAGAGCCAGCGGTCTTCTGCAGTGAGATACCCTCATACCAAAACAACCTTACAAGGTCGATGAAAAAAATGTCACCACCAAATCACTATATAACAGAAACGACAGACACAACACTTTTTGTGTTTTATACAACGAAGTTATTTCATCAATTAATGGCAGCAAAGAAGTTATAACAGACACCATATAACAACACTCCACAGCACTCAGTATTGAGCACACAGAACAACAACAGTTATAGTCAATATTTTACGTCAGGCATATTTAATGAGTACATCTAAAGATTTCAATGCATATTATTATACTCACGTTATAATAATACGTATCGTCACACACAGTGAATGTAAACTTTACCTTTTACCAATTTCTTCACATACACACGTTCAGCCTCGTCCTCAAGTGACAATGAACAACGTCTCCAATTCCTATAATATAATACTATTCATATATTACCATATTTCCTTGTGAATGAATATTCACGTTACGGACTTAAGCATATTTATTCGTGCTTCGTGAAAAAACATTATAGTAATATTATGTGATGGCGTCAAACTTTAAGAAATATTTTTAATACTTATTTTGATAGTCCATGATGATGATTTTATGTATTTATCATCATTGGAAGTGTTTGTAAACATTTGCACTTGCTTCGGGATAAAAAAAGGTTCATTCCCGGATTCTGTCCAACATGACTCTTCGGCACGTTTAAATCCATAACTTCTTGCATACAGCTCCAAAAATTATTTCATAAAATTTTTACATAAACTAAGCTTCTTAATCTTTTCATAGAATTAGAGTTTATATCATGAAACCTTACTAATAATAGTATTTTATTCGTTCAAATTTATATTTTCTGATAGATTAGACAATTTGACCTTCACTAATCACCTTATAACTCCTTACATACAACTCCAAATCTGGATATTTAAACTATTCTGGAAACTATACTTCAAGAATTTTTATTGATATAATGTTCGTTTTCTTACTCTTTCTATGTAATTCTAAATCAAGTTATAAAATCAATCCCTATAATCAATTTTTATAGATTAATATATTCGTATGTTTTGATTTATTTCTTGACATTCACAACTCCAAATCATGATCTATTAACTTTATTTGAAATTAGACATTTAAGACTTCAATATATATATTAAAATCAGAATTTTTCTTAGAGTTTATGATATTTCACAAATTTTTAATCTTTGAGAAGCTCACCCTCACTAACCACGTGGACGGATAACTTCTTGAATGTTGCATGTTGATACCAAATACTCATCGTCTCGATCCTCTCAGTGGATGTCGTCTTCTCTTCACCTTACTTGTCTCTTTGATTCAAAGGGGTAATGAGAAGAAGGCGAGGAGGAGACGAGAGGAGATGTAGAGGATTATGTGCTAAATGGTGGAGAGAAGGTGAAGGGATTGTTGGAAGAGGATGATAAGAGGAAATGAAGTGGGGTGATGCATGGAAAGGGAAGTGGGAATTATATGGTGAAGTTAGGAGAATGTCGAAGGTGAGATTATAAATCTCACTTATTTATGTGAGAGTTTAATTTTATTCGTAGTTAGTTTAATTTTGTTTCTTAATTTCGACAAAAAAATTTTATAATCCCATCAAATAAATCATCACATTCAATATTATACTACTTTTTCTATTTATTAAGACAACAATATATCAAGAACTTTTTCTATTTATTAAGATAATAATTTATTACGAATTTTTCGGGATTTACAATAACTTTTAGGGTTCTTGATCAATCGAGATAGGATCTAACTTTTACGAATTTAGGGTTTTGTTTTAGATTACAGCCAAAGGGCTGCTGGAACTGCAGCTCCACTTCCCCGTTGTATTAAAGTGATTTATTATCTTCGTTTCATAATATTTATAACGTTTTTTTTGTTGTATTATGCAATAGATAATTAATGAGTTTCATTATTCATCTACACGACACAATTTAAATTTTATATCGGATCATGATTATAGTACATAACGTTTATATATCCGATCAAAAATTTATAATTTTTTTGGGACGAGGGGAGAACTATGGAGTAAATTTTTTACAAACATTTTACATTAAAAAATCAAAATAATCACTATGTGTTATAGTGCAATCTCCCCCTCAACTACTACACTATACCCTACTCGTACTAAAAAAACTTTCATCAGAATTTATAAAAATTCAACACCAACACATAAAGTCTTATGTTGGATATTATTTACATGTAAATTGGGATGAAGAAGGTATTTTTTTTTCTTTTTTTCTTTTGTTTTCATGTTATTGACTGATAAATAGAAATGTTTATTTTTTATTTTTGTTTTTAAAATGGATGAAACGACAATATATAATAAAAAAAAGAAAAAATAGTTTTTTGTTTTTGTTTTTCGGGTCATTTGAGTAAAGTATTCGATATCCTTTCAAAAAATTATTTCATTTTATAAAGCTATTTAGATTTTCATTATTGATTTTTTATTTTTATTATTGGTTTTTATTTTCATAGTTTTAGACAATAATACTAAACAATCCTTAAGTTAGTATGTTTTGATGGCTGAGATTAAAAACGAATGAGAGATAAATTTGACGATGATTGATGAAGATCAAGATGTAGAATCAGCAAAAATGATAAACATATAATGAAAAAAACACTTTAAAAATTAAAATGATATTATGCTCAGAGAAACTTAAACCAAAACTCAGATAAAAGAGGAGACAGAAATTAAAAATCTTTTTTTTGGTCTCGTTTCATGTTTTCTGTTTCCAACCCATTAGAGAATTTTGTTTAATGAGTTAAGACATGCATGAACATCAAAAGACCTACAAATATTTTACGATTTAGAATTGATCTTGCAGAAAAAGTTCAACATAGCAATGCATTGATTGCATCAGATCTCGGTGTCGATGAGGTTACAGTAGTGACTGGATGCAGACGAGGTCTCAATGATACTGAGTGTAAACTGAGTTGCAGCAGAATGTAGTGCAATTGAGATGGTTGCTAAGATTGAAGAAGAAGACTGAGGGTAAGATTAATATGTAAAAAAAATTGGATGGTGTTTCACAATCCCACATACTATCAGATGATTTTATATATAATTTAGATAAGATTAATAGATTTCTATCATGAGATGATATGTGTGGGAATATTGATGTTGTAATGTTGTTGTGATTTATTTATTATTTTGGATGAATTTTGTTGTGTTTTTTATTATCTTTTAATAAAATAAATAATGGATGGTACGATTTATTTGTTTGTGCTAATATATATATATTGTGATTACATTATGATTTAAATAATGGATAGCGTGTCGTCGTCCCGCATATATATATATATATATTATGATTTAAATAATGGATGGCATGTCGTCGTCCCACATATCATTAATCACATCAAAGATTTGAGGTTCAAAATAACAGTACAAAGATTTGAAAAAGATAAGCTGTCAACATCACTAAAGATTCACATGTGACAAAGTATCACCATCACGTTAAATACACAAGTCACGGGTTCATTCCCTCAACCTATATAAGGGGATCGAAGAGCTCAAAGGACAGGGATGCTATGGAAGTTGTTGAATGAGAGATTAAACGTACAAGAGTGCAAAATCAATTTATATTCAAAACTGTTCAAATGAACTGAATTAAAGAACAGAAAGAAGAGGGTTCACTAGCCTACACTGAAGAACAGCATTGACAAATGTACAAGAGTGCAAAATCAATTTAAATTCAAAACTGTTCAAATGAGCTAAATTGAAGAACAGGAAGAAGAGGGTTCACTAGCCTACACAGAAAAACAGTAGCTATAGTAGAGTGCAGTGAAGGATCTGTACAAAGAATCTAGGTTCATCGTCTTTGACAAGTTAGTTAGCTTGTGAAGAGGTTGTCTTGTAAGTAAAAAATAAGAAAATAGTGAACTCACCTCTTGGATTGACTAAACTGGTCATCCAGGGCAAACTGAATTAAGCTCTCGATTATCAATTGATAAGGAGTGTCTTTACGAGTACAAATCTTGTGTTCACTATTTTCTTTTCCTTGGTTTGAGCAATTAGAATTGTTAGAAATCAATCACAGTAGCAAGGAGAGACAAACTCTCAAAGTTTAAGTCTCTGCTCTAAACCACCTCAGTAGTCTACAAATAACATCACTGTGTTGAAATTTATCATTCCGCTGCATTATCCTGAAAAAATTTGAAAATAACATATTCATCTTCTTCTAAGTTGTACCTGTGGATCTTACACATCGTACTCGCTTAACTTGATTGACCATTTGATTAACCTTCCGGAGAGTTCAAGCTTATACAAGACTTGCCTCGGCGGCTGATTAGTCACTATTATAATTGGATGAGCCTGTAAGTAAGGGCGAAGCTTCTTTACTGTACTAACAAGTGCTTGGATCAGCTTCTCTATTCGGGGGTACCTGATCTCATCATCGTGTAGAACTTTTCTCACAAAATAGATTGGCTTTTGTTTGTTCCCTTTTATCCTAAGAAGAGCTATGGATATCGTGCCATCTGAGGTGGCTAGATAAACAATAAGTTTTTCTACGAGTTCAGGTTTTGTGAGTAGGGACATTTCTCAAAGATAGCTCATGAGCTCATCAAAGGCAATCTGAGGTGGCATCTTCTCAATGCTTTGAAGAAAGGCAGGGTTCTTTCTGAGCCTTGGGAGATGAATCTCCCAAGTGCTGCTACTAGGCATCTTGTTACCTTATGAATTTCCTGTTTTGTGGAGTGTCGGTTCACCAGTAGCCCGACCTTAGAAGCTCGAGAGGACCGAGCTAAGGCAACAAGACCTTGGAGGATTTACACAGATGGATCGTCGAATGCCAAAAGACAAAAGCAAGAGTGCTCCTATTCACCCCAACAGGATGGGAGCTATCTTGTGCCATAGAACTTCAGTACGCTGCTACTAACAACTCAGGTAAGTATGAGGCACTGATCTCAGGATTTCAGCGGCTCAGGTACTTGGGTTCCTTAGTTATAGAAGCTTACATAGACTCGAAGCTTGTACCTGAGCATATGGATGGGATATACAAATTCGGGAAAACCATGAGAGGGTATTGACAAGCGGCCCAGAGGTTAGCTCAGGAATTCCTTGCACTGCAAGTGCAAAAATTTTCGAGGGCCAAACATGATGGTCGATCGTCTCAGCCGATATGTCTAGACTGGAGGGAAGCCAAACAAGTTCAGTATTACACTGTCGAGAAGACGAAGACACTATCTCTACATAACAATACATCATGGATGGACGACATTCGTGCCTATATCTCTTGTGGAACGCTACCTGAGACCCGCTCCTCATTACCCCCACCACACACATCTCACCATCCTCCTCCTTCCCTTCCCTTTTTACCCGTCAACTCACTTCTCTCTCTCTCTCTCTCTCTTTCTCTCTCTGTCCTTTATATTTTTCGAACAAATATATCTAATTAATTTATATAACATATTTTATAAATCTAACATAAAAATTAAATATTTTTAGTTAGAATGTAATTTATTTATTTTAAGTAGATAAGAAGAGTAATAAAAATAATAAAAGTTCTTAAGATATAATTTCATTACAATCCATTATGATTACAGTACATTAATAATACATCAATAGATCTGTAAGGTTCGAGTTTCAACCTAGAAAAGGGTGAATAGGCTGTATAAGACTTTAATAGTCTTTTTATGCGGAATGATGATCTTGTGCAGACTAATGCAGTATGCAGATTACTCAGACAGTCTGCAGATGAGACTATCTCGTCTGCACTTGAGATTTATGACTCTTTTGAGTCCTTATCTCTATTTCGGGTGTGATGATTTATCAATAGCAGTTCTAAGTACAATATAATGAAAGCAGTAAATTGACACAGAGTTTATACTGGTTCAGACACTCGATATAAAATGATAATTGGGAGCTTAATCCAATCTTCCCTTAGTGACCAGTGTAGTCAGCCTAAGAGGAAAATATCACTATCTTCTTGTTTTTCAGCTTACAAGAAAACTTCCTTTCACAAGCTTTCTAACTTGTATGAAGGTAGAAGTACCTAGATCTTTCCACAACTCTGAGTCTTGAGCTCTACTGCAAGAGTTGTTCTTCTGCAAACTAGTGATACTTCTGTTTTTTGCATCTTCTCGATTCAGCTCACTTGAGTATGCCTTTGAATGTGTATTACTTTTCACGCTTGCCTTTTTCTTACACAACTCACATACATACTTCAATGAGCTTCAACGGTTCCTTTTTATATGGCTGAAAGAACTAACCTTTCTTGTAGACAACCCACTGTTCTTGGAGGGTCACTTTGCCACTAGTGTTTGTCACCATCTTGTTTTCAACGCTGGCATTCCACTGTCCCAGTTTTCGTGCCGTTGCTACTTTAATTTGAATCTCCACTTGACTGACTTCAAACCTTCGACCTCATGCTTACAATCATCTCTGCTGCAATCCAGCCTTCTGCAACACCTTGTCTGCACACAGTCTCTGCTGCAGCATCTCGTCTGCACAGTCTGATTCAGCTTTATGCCTTGCCATCGTGGTCTTCGTCTCCAAGCTCAGTCCTCCTTGTAAATCCTTCAATTCTATTATTGCTTGTACATATATTAGATGTTCATCTAGAGTTCTTATAGAAGTCTGCACGAGCTGGTCTGCATCTGCAACCGTCTATACTCATGTATCTGACCTCAACTGCAACTTCCTACTTGACTTCTAGCCTAAGCAATTTAACTATATTACAATTTATATATTTGAGTTTGTTACATCAATTTCTATACAAATGAAGGGATTGCACATTCCTATCAAGATCGATAGATAAAATTGAATCTAATCGGTAGACATAATTTCATTCCAAGGTTGAAGACGCGTTCTGTAACTCTCTACCCACCCTCTGGCTTCCCTTGATACATGATCTCACCATCATAAAGGAATTAGTGGTACTAGATAATAAGGATTTAAGAAATCTTTGCGAAATGATTGTCCACATGGGCAATAGCTATTTCCCGACATTGTAGAATAGCAACGGGAGAAGATCTCAAAGGCAAGTGAGTGAAACAACTTGCAATATTTACATCAAATACATGATATACGACATTTTATCTTGATGCAATAACCGATCCCAGAATCATAGAGTCCATCCAATATCCTGGTATTGTTATGGGTTCAAAGTAGTTCAGTGAGAAAATTAGAATGTCCGTCTCACCTTGTAGTGGAAATAGTTTATCATATAAATCTTTGTTCTCATGAATCTCTTCAATAAGATCTCTTCGTACTCGAGGCCATTCATTTTCATTATACCCAATTGTGCTGCTACCTTTCGAAAACCACAATGCCCATCACTTTGAACATCAATAATACGAGAAATATAATGACGACATGACTCGGGAAATTACTGAATATAGGGATTGAGTTTTGCTGAAGGTAGGGAATGATCATACGTTGGTTGTGTGTAACAACCCCCAGAGCTCTTTCCTCATCTTCTTCTCCCTTGCGAGGTTGCATAACCTTTATTGGATGATTCTTTAGAAGAAGGTATACGACAAGAAATTTGCTCATCTTTACTAGTAGGTCGACCCTTAAGTTTTGTGTTATATGCGGGAGCTCGAACGTTGCTTTGAGATGGATCTACTATATCAATGAACTTGTCGATAAAATGCTCTTGCATATCTGAATCTATGTCCCATAATATCTTCATAAGTTGGGAAGTCTTGTCAACTCGTGTTCCTTTTTCAGAGGATCTATGTGCACACATAGACAATTGTTTTCAATGAGGATGAATAATACATAGAGGAATTAGAATAGATTGGTATCGATATTGTGCAAGCTCATGCATGTATAGTAGTCCATGGGTTGCCTTGTTGGAACTATTGCACAAACCGGCTTTAAGAAAAGGTGCTTCTGTAATGTCTTTCAGCTGAACATCAAGAAACTCCATTGCCTCTACCGATATACGATCTCTTACTTCGTCATACTTAGGGCCATGTAATTGCTTTATGATGGTTGATGTTTGTAGGGTTTGTGCAATTAATAGTGTTTGAAGGGTCTTTTTCTATCAAAATACTCGAAATTTCACGAGGTGTAGTACTATTGGCCAACTCCAACATTAAATGTTTCTCATGTGGTTTTAGCTACAAGGATATTCATGACCTTCAAAATGTGATGCCGACTCATGATTATGAAAATCGCAAACAGCCTTCAAACCCTACATGACCCCACTTGGAGGTTATGGTATATCCCGAAGTTCAAACGGATAATCATGTTTTTTAGTTTCGGTATTTCTCTTCATGGATTGACCTTGAGCGAGATATTTTGGTGGTCTATATTTTTCTCCTCTTTCACAGTCAGAACACAAAAAGGTAATTTGTCCCTTCTCATATTTCTGAAGTTCTTGATAATAACCACGATATCATTTTCGAGACCTACCCTCCGCGTCCAATTTAGCATTTCATCTCTACATTGAAAAATCTATAATATAATGAATACATATTAAATATAAAATCATTATACGTTAACAATACACATAAATAATGACATAAAATAACCTGGTCTGTAGTAAATTCCAGAGTATAATCACGAAAATTCTGAGGGATGCTCCCTATATAAGGTATCTCGTCGTCAACTGACCAACTATCAGTAAATGACAGAAAGAAGTTATCCATTTTGTTGTAGAAATTTGGATTGAGAAGAAGAGTATTGCGCTATGTGATGTTATTGAAGATCTCTATCCATGTTTATTTATAGGTTCTTGATTTTCATGTGAATACAATCCTTGAGCAAAATCAAAACAGTAAATCGTTCATTATCTCCAAAAAATCTCTGATAGACATGCTTTTGCTTTCGTGTGAAGAAGAACACGACATGAGGACAAGACATGACAAGACAAATGATTATTTACTTAATAGTATTAAATAAAATATTAACTTTTATACAAAACAAATATTAAAGTAATTTTTTAACTAATGATTTAAATTATATATTCAACATTGATCTCATTTTGTAGCATTTATTCTTTATTTTAATAATATATATTTAATTCTTTTATTCGAATTATAAAATAAAAAATATAAAGATTTATTTATATTAAGTTATAAATGTTGAAGATTGTGTATGGTGGGTGGGCAAGGATAAAATGAAAAAGAATGATGTGCAACAGTGGGTCGTGTGTGGTGGGGGATGTGTGAAAAGCAAATTCTATTCCTGCATTGCTTCTGGAAAATCCTCTTTGTTTCGTTCATCCCAGATCATCATTGTTATCACAGCTCCTCCTCCTACGCATCTAGTCAGTCTTCCCTCGAGCTATCTTCGGCCATCAATCCACTTATGTTTGCGAGTCACACGGATCTCTTCTCAGCTTCAACTCTTCGTAAATATTTTCAATCGTATTATTTTTTCGTAATAATTTATATTAACCATGAAAATATTGACGTACATATATTTTTTGTTATGATATTTTATATATATATATAACGATAATAATATCTATGAATTATAAAAGAGATATATGAAAAGTTTTTTTTTCTTTTTTATAATTAGTAATGTTGATTATTAAATATTTCGAAAGTGAAATTAGTATTGAACCTCTCAATGATAATTGAATTTCTTGGTAACTAGATATTAATATAGGATGCCATATCATTGCAGATCATGACATTCCATGAGATGATATACCATCACGTATCATCAGATGATACTCCGAATTAAATATATATTTTGATTATGTTCAATTTTTCTTTAGAAAGTTTGGCTCAACTAAATCTTGACACGATTAGGCTCGAGGTAACATATGAGCCTAACTGAGTTAACTCGAACCCAAGTTTAACCATTTATTAATAAGCTCAATAATTTCGATTTGATTAGGCTCGTCCAAATTTTGAGTCCAAATCTAATCATGTTATTTATCTAAACGAGTGTAAATCATCTCTGGGTTTGGCTAGGCTGATTTACCGCCTTAATTGCAGCACCTTTCACTTTTGAAGTCAAAAGACCTCTGCGCCTGCGCGCACAAACCCAATAAATATCATTTGGGCCTTTGTAGGAGGAGATTCCTTGATCAAGATATTGGACCTAAACCAGGCCCAAATGCACATCCACGAATGCATGGCACATTTTTTCCATCGCATCCCATCAATGTAAACATCTGTCTTAGGCGGAATTAAATTCAACGTTATCCTAATTGCATACCCTTCAATACAGACTTTTTTGTTCCAGTACTCGCTTCGTCGATAATATAAGAAATGGTTTGATTCAACCATGGATTCATGTGATAGATGTTATTTTATGAAATTTAATTAAAAAAATAATTTTTTTAGTGATTGTATGTTTAATGTAATAGTTGTGAAGAAGATAGTGAAACATAATGTACTTGGATTGTTTTATTTTTTTTAAATAAAAATATATTATTTATATTTTGAAACGATATAAATAGATAAATATTTCATATATTATTGGACGGATGGAGTGGTATTTTTTTCATTACATTTAACTTGGTTTAGTGATGAATGATGAGTGACATGTCTAGACATGTGGTCAGAGGTTTTATAATTTGTTATAACATTAAAAAAATAACCTTTTTATTATTAATTCTCAGATTCTATATTTATCGAGATTATGTGAACCTTGTATTTTTTCTGAACAAGAAGAATTAAAAAAAATATGGTCTTCTTCTTTCTCATTCAAATTACTCTCTCCTTCTCAATATATATGTAACATTTTTTTTTTCTTAATCCCAATATATATGCAATACTATATTAAAATTATATAATCTTTTTTTCTAAACCGATTGTTTGCCCTTGTTATGA
Organism: Drosera capensis; assembly: GCA_001925005.1. Lineage (NCBI taxonomy): Eukaryota > Viridiplantae > Streptophyta > Magnoliopsida > Caryophyllales > Droseraceae > Drosera > Drosera capensis. Next base: position 84,830 of record LIEC01010766.1, read on the forward strand.
ATCAAGTAGGTCCATAGCGACATAACGCACATATCAGATGAGATGAACGATGAGGCATTATAGGGAAAGTCCCCGTGCTCCGATAAGTTTTTCTTTTTTTGGTCATTCGAGAGGGGATCATGATAAGGACATCCGCTATGCCATTCCAACCCCCTTCTCCTCGAGGGATTGTTGAATTTTGAAGCCAAGAAGTACCTTTTTAAGTGTCCAGGCTTTTTGCAAAGTATCCTTGTAGTTCTGAACCAATATCACACTATCCATTCATTTGTTCCACCACAAGCCTCGAGTCTGAGTAGACCTCTAGATGGTCTTACATCAAGTGTTTAGTTAGGCTCATGGCGGATATCCAGGCTTCGCACCCGACCAAGTTAGAAGTCCTTCGAACTCCAAGGTTTAAGAGTAAGGGAGGTGCTTACAAGATTCTCCTCTTCTTATGGAGAGATGAGGACTGGGATTGCTTACAAGATTCTTTCAGTTGTTCAAAGGCAAGCTGGCGTGATTGGTCTCATTCTTTCACCTCGAAGGGTTTTGAAGAAGGGGAGAGGATACATCTTTAGGATTGTTTTGATGCAAAATAGTTTGGAATCCATGCCCCGGTATGTGACAAAGTGGCCCAGCAACTTCCCGAACGCCAGACCAAAGGCACATTTAGTCGAGTTCAACCTCATCTTTTTCTCCCAGTAACACTTACCTATTGTTCGAGATGTACAATTGTTCTCCTGATAAATTTGCAGTGCGCCTCCAACGAAACTCTAATTCCCGGATTTGAATTTCTTAATGCGATTCAGAGAGATTAAGAGGGTGAAATTCATACCTAACAGTGATTGATTTCCACGAGAATGAAAATTTTGTTGGGTGATAATGAGACGGAATGTAGAGCATCGAGGGTTTGTGAAACGTTGTCGTGCATGTGGGTTTTGGGCTGTAATTGTATGCATTTGGAATTAAGATTCTGTTTGTATTTTTTGATATTTTTTTCTTCTTTTTTTTTTTTTATAATTTTAGATAAAAATCCATACTAAGTATGCAAACGGAATCAAGAAACTCATTGACTTGCTATTTTTTTTCAAAAATGTTTTTATGAGTGGGTTGAGAGAAAAAAAAAACACTTTTCACAATGATAAGAGTAGAATTATGGGTGGATAGTGAGACAAAAATAATTATAATAAAAAATATGTAACATAAAATAAGATTATAGAAAACTTTTCACCATACAAAACTTGACAAATCAAGAAACGTTGTAATTTATATAGGACGATCATATCTAATAAATACGTCTTAATTTATCTGAGATAGATACAATAATACATAATTACGAAAAACAAGTATAGGTTGTAGTAACTTATTTGGGATGGAAGAAATGGTGTAGACGTATAGATAAAGATACAATCCTATATATTTTTACTAAGTATATAGTATGGATAAGATGAAACTCCTCAACCTCCAGATGATACTGTAATTTGATTTTCAAAATTCTTGAAATGAACTTTTACCCGATTGTTTTTACTAAGTATATAGTATGGATGAGATGAAACTCCTCAACCTCCAGATGATACTGTAGTTTGATTTTCAAAATTCTTGAAATGAACTTTTACCCGATTGTCAAGGCTAAGGAGACACTATTGTCAAGGCAATATTAGACAAAATAATATTGTGAATGTAATTTCAATAACCTTTGTTGTCTTAGCAATAGCAAATATTGTCTCTACAATATCAATTGCCAAAACTTATCCTAAAATATGTCAAGATTTTTTTAATAAAATTCTTCACAAATATCATTTTAAAAACTTATTTTTAATAAAATATCATCTAATTTTATTAATTCTCACAAGGTTCAAACATCCTCTGCCCAGCTCTCATCCCCTCCCCAGCCCATGTTCTTCTCCTTCCATCTCCCGATTCCATCTCACCTCTGCACGCCATCATAGCCTCCCCCCTCACCTCCCCAAATTCATCTCCACCATTACCCACCGTCACTCGCCACCTTTGCGACTCCGACTCCGTCATCCGATCTGCCTGCGTCGATGCTTTGGCGTCGTTCTCATTTCAGATATATTTTGGGGTGATAGTGTTGCTGCCGTTGGCGGAGGCGTTGGTGACGATCACCATCACGAGCCACCAAAATCACTAGGCGTCCCCGCCGTCGTCCCTGTTGCCGAGGTTTTCGCAACCATGGTCGGCGTCGAATTGAGCGATAAAACGAACGAAGGTAGCTGGTAGATGTGGAAACGAGAGTGCCAACCTCGACGGGATTGGATTGAGCGATGTCCAATTCCAACGGCCGACGTCGGAATCGCAAGTCTTCGTTCGTCGTCTACTGCGATCTCTTTGCTTTTGATTGATGTCCTTTTTTTTCTTTATAGAAATTGATAATGCTAATTGATTGATTGTATAGTGTTAAGATTCCTTTTTGCTTTAGTCAATTTTTTGAAATATTTTTTTTTGTAGGGTATCGGTTTGGTGGGGAGAATTGATAGGAAACGGTTGTTTGTTATTTGTAGATGTATTACTTACTTAATTTGTGTTAGAGATTGATTAATGGAGGAGAGTAATGGTGGCCGGTGGCCAGTGACGACCGGTGACTTTTTTTTTGTCATATTACGACGAACGTAATAGTTGCTCGGTCGGATTTTCGAATATATTAGTTTCGATCGAACGTATTTGTTGTTTCGATCGGATTCTTACGACATACGAGTTCTGACCATACATATTAGTTGTCTTGATCGGATTCCGTAGGATGTATCGATTTTTTATTAACGTATTATTTTTTATAGTGTAACGTACTATTTGATGTGGGTAAGGGTGTGGTGGTTTTTTGTAAAAAAATTATGAAAGTTAATGATATCTTATTAGAATAAAATCTTTTAAGTGATATTTTTTAAATAATTTTTTCTTTATTTTATTCAATAAAAAATATAAAGTTCGTATAAATATGTATAAAACTATGAAATATATGTGTATATCATAATTTAGGCCGGATAGATGGAGTATATTGGTTTTAGATATACGTAACAAGAGACTCTATTCTACTATGGGATATTTGATGTGGTTTATAGGGTATTTGATTAATGACCTAATAAATTTGTTGTTTGGTTACATTTAGAATTATGTTTCACAAATCTTAGAGCAAGTCCAACCATGAGTTAAAAGAGATGTTATTTTTATAACTTGACATCATATGAAAAAAACAATACTCTAATCATGAGGCAAAACTTGTGCTAAAGTAGAACTCATGTATAATTTGCTCTACATTTGACATCAATTATAAGTGTATATAATTTTATCGCGTCATCAATGACGACTGTTTTTTGTTTTTCTCATGTTTTCAAAATTATCATTTGGTTACAAACTAACTATTTTAATCAAGAATTAGTTAAGTTATATAATAGGGAAATTAATGAAACATGTAAATAAGAATTCAAGTAAAATAGTTGAAAAAGCGTACAACGTGTTGAAGATTTAACGTAAAAGATCATGAATTATTATTTAATTACTAAATCGTAGCCGATGAGCTAAGAATATTGTGATCGTGATGAAATTAGTCATAATTTGAACTTTAGGGTATAAAATAGAATCACATATTGGATCACGACAGTTGTATAATTAATTTAAAAATATATTTTTTGATGTCAAATTAGAAAAAGAGCTACATTTATTTTAGTGAGATTTGCTATTAAGTGTCAATATTTGATCTTATTTATCAATCAGTGATAGATGATTATATCAATTACCAATCGATCATTTTTTTAAAAAAATTATCTTAATAGGTAGATATTATCCTAGAGAATATATGGTTTCTTTTTATGTTGTGTTTCTTACATTTTATTTAATCAAATCTGATTGATCACTTTTATCTAAATAAATTGTCTCACTTCCATCATCACTTTTCTATCAAATGCAATTGATCACCACTATTACTTCCATCTACTCTAACTCCATCATCACAACCCTTTTCTCCATATTATCAAACACCAATATAACGAGTTCAGTGACGACAACAACAACATGACAAAAACAATGAGGATTTCACGGAAACATAAATCTCCACTCGAACATAACACCAATGAAAACATCAATAACGACGCCGACCCTCTTCCCTTTTTCTAGTGACCCACTGTTTTTTGGAGGGTCGTATTGTTTTGTTGTTTATCATTGAGGAGATGATAGATAACGACATTGTTTTTTATATATGGTGCACTGTTTATTGGATTATGAGGTATTTTTGATCCGACTACGAAGAAGGCGGTGATGGGCATTGTTTAGCATCAAGAAGATGATAGATGATGCACTGTTCAATAACGACGATGCACTGTTTAGCATTGCGGACATGATAGATGACGCACTGTTCTGTAACGACGATACATTGTTTGTTCAGACTACGAGAAGGCGATGATGGGGATGATGGGAAACAATAGCATGAACTTACTCAGATGAAAGAGGGCGAGATACTATGGAAAAGTGTTTGATTTAATTATTTTTTATAATTAATTGATGGGTGAATATTCTATCACTTATAATTTTGAATCGAAATCAGAACGAAATTTTTTGTTTCCTTATCATAATATTTGGGCAATGAAGTCCATAGTTATTTTTATTTTTTTTGGAGAACCAAATGGTAAATAAAATATTGCATATGACTAATTGGTAATTATTTTTTGTTTTTGAAACTTATTGCTAACTCTCTTTTTATTTTAATATCAAGGTTGAATTTACTCTTAAAAATTCAAATCAATGATTAAAATAAAAACTCACCTTACACTGATATTTGATTGAGAAGGGAGGAATGCATTCTTTTAGATAATATGACAAACGGACGGTCGAGACAGTATGCAGTGGATGAAATCCGAACAAACAAAGCAAAGAGGAGATCAATCAAATTGATATGTGTAAAATTGGCATACAGGATGTACTTTTTCAGTAATTGCTCTACTACTACATGGTAATGACGATGTTTAAATTGTTTGCGTGAAAACAAAAATATCATGGCTTGAAGGGAAAACGGGAGATAAAAATTTAGATAGAGGTGATTTTGTAAATTGGATGAGATCATAAAGAAAACATATCTCAATTGAATTTTTCATCAGTAAATTGCATAAGTCAATTTAATATAAAAGAAGAAGAAAAGAAAAACTTGATAGTAACTTTTTTTTTAAAGTTATATTAAGTAACTTTTTTTCAGTAAATATTAAGTGACTTTTATTCCTAAACGTTTGACTACGGATCTAAATTAGAAATAAATTTTTTTCCTAAAAAAATATGCTCATTCCGTCTCTATACATATGGAATAGTTTGATTAATTTTTATTATTCAATTTATATTTTGAATATGTCTGTTTTTTGTCTCAGTAATGTAATAAAATTATATCATTAACTTAAGATTAAAGTGATGATTTCTCAAAAATTAATGTTTAATCGTATGATGACACGAATCATGTTTCATATCGACCATAACATGATGAGATCTTTGTATTTATTTTGAAATAAAGAGAGTTAACATAGAAAAAGAATGTGTTTTTTCATACTCTTCCCGTCTCATATTAGTTGTAATCATTAAGTAGACACAAACTTTTATGTGTATGTTGAATTAGTATCAAAATTTGTTAAAAAAAAGTTTTTTGTCAGTGATAATGAGATTTATTAGATCAGTTAAGAGAAGATAGTGAAGATATTATAACAGACAATGATTGTTTTGATTTTTTCTGAGAAAATTTTATCACAAAAAACAATGTTACACCTAAATTGGGATAGCTAAAAAAAATATTGTAAATATATTGGGACGAATTTAGTATATCATTTGCAACACTTTTTCTTTTTTAGTCGTCCCAAAATTTATGTAAGGTTTTTATAAAGGACTCCACTAATTTCTCTCTGCTGTTACAATAAATCGCATTATCAGTAAAAAAAAAATACTTTTTTGGTAATCAAATTCATAACAGTTTAACACACATAAAATATCATGTCTGATATTTTGCTTAATTTTATTGCATCCATCCCTTTGATTTTGCATGTGTTTCGATATAATTTTTGACACGCGTGTAACAACGATCAAAATTTTTTTAAATTTAATTTTTTAAAATTTATCGTATAAAATTAATGATTGTGTAAGTTATATATTTTATTTTAACACATATTGTAGAACGATCAGACGAGTTTGATATGAATATGAGATCTGTATTCATACAAATGAAATTATATAAGAAATATATATATTGTTAAATATGTAGAAATACGGAATGCAATTATTTTTACACCAATGCAAATGCAGTACAATAACTCTTGGGGTAACGCATAAAGGTTTGTATTTTTCTTTAAATATGATTTTTTTTAGAACATGATGGGTTTCTTGGGCAGTGTGATGGCTTTTATTTGTCTGTAAAGAAGTGGACAAAGCTGGTGTCTGTGCTTTGAATGAGTGGGGAGAGAAAGGAAAAGAAAAGTCTCATAAAAGCCTGCAAAATCTTTGCTTTTATTTGCAAAGTGATGCGGCCGATTTTGTCACGCTCCATCATCCCATTCCATTATTGCTTCACTTTGCTTATGTGTTGCCTTATTTGTTCTATTTGGTCTGATTGGATCCAAGTATGATTTTTGGTTCTGATGTTGATTTAAGGCTAATATTCGTGCTAAAATAATTTGGTGCGAAAATGATTTGGTCAATTATGTATGACGAGGGAGACATAACAATAGCGATGTGTTCCGATGTGAAGTGTCGGGATTTACAGAGTTGACAGACAAATGCTCGATCAGAAAAAATGTAACGAAAACATGTGGGTTAATGGGAATTGCGTAGGTCCCACGATTGGTGACCAATCGGTTCCTCGAGGTATATATTGATAACTTGACCATGTGATCAGGCAGAGTTGGCGCAACGATGGATGTAATATTCATTTAATAATTATTATAATGTTTTTTTTATTATTATAATATGGAATATGTTATTTAAAAAGATTTCGTACTCATTTAAACGATATTATTCGTGAGTAGTTTTTTTATTGACAGTTGTTTATAATAAATGGTTTTTATTATCATTAACGTTTCACGATATTTTCTCAAAAAATAATATTTGAACGTTACGCGACACCGGTCAAAAATTTTATTGTCAAATATGTACGGTAAAAAAATTATAATTTTTTTTGAAACGAAGGGAGTATTATTTTATAAAAACATTTATGTTTTGATAATAAACAATGTCAATTATATAGAAATATCAATGAATGTTATAATTTGATAATAAATCAAATCCATGAGTAGGATTAAACCATATTACTTGTTGAAATTGATTTTTCTTTTTTTACGGATTTTCCATCAAATGCTATAGGTTTGTCGATTTTTGTTGTCAAAATATGATATACAATTTGACAAAATGTAAATTTCATCGGAGTTGTATTTAGAGTTAAGGTTATACTACTTACACAATCACGAATTAGTCTTAATTAGGGATCATTTAGTAATATTGCTCAAAACGAAAGAAACCAAGCAATAGACAAAATCAAAATCACTTTATAAAATAAAATGATTTTGTGTATGTGAATCTTGAGTATTATATTTAAATAAAACAAGAAATAAAAACAGATTTTTTTTTTGTTTTCTGTTTTTTGCTTCTGTTACATCTATCTAAATAACATAAAACAGATATTAAACAGTTTTATTTTATCAACTAATTAAATAAAAATATAAAATATAAAACAAAAAATAGGAAAACAACAGAAATGATATATACGAAACAGTCCCTTAACTTTTATATTACTGATTCGATATCCAAGACGAATACGTATATAATTTGGTTCTTATGGTCATGAAATGGCAAAATGTACGAAACATTTTCCGATTAAAGAATCAATCCAGGAAAATATTTCCTCAAATCAATTTGGACACAACCATTTGATCTTAAATGAGATTTTATGTGTGGTATTTTTGTCCCCCTCGCAATAAACAGCTTTTCATTAATTATGAAGAAAAAGTAATGTAAAACTCCACGAATAGACTATTTCCCTTTGCCCTTTTCCTATTACAGCATAGTCCCTCGTTGCAATAACAGTGCGCGTCAAATCTGGTGTCCTAAGCCTACATGGGATATACCCTTCGTGGGAAACAATTAGGACCAAAATTCAGCTATGCATGTTATACACGAGACTGAAACACGTAGGGCAAATACTCACCCAATACATCAAGATAGACACAAGCTAAACAACTAACTTATCAAATAAGATCATATCTTCGCAACCACAGGATCCTACTCCTTCCTCTCATACTTAAAAGCTCTTGAATTTTTTTCATGCCAGATTTCATACACCACTACTGGCATAAACTTCCTTTTCCTTCGAGGTTCCATAGTCTTGCCTCTTGAGATTTTAATGATCCACGAAACCCATTGATGCCAGAGCATTTGTTTACACTTCAAGTCCAACCTCCTTAGCACAGCTTCCAGCACGCGAAAGAAATAAGGACATAGAAAAAATAGCTGATCTCTATCTTTCACTATAGTTCTGCACAAGTCATAGATATCATCATAAATCAATCCCATCTCAAAAAGCTTATTCTTGCATCTCAATTTATTTTTATGAGCAAGCCACATGATAAAGGAATGTCTAGGTAAAACTTCCGGATCCATGTCACCCTCCACCTGGTAATTCTGGGGTTTTCATCTGATAGTGCCTTGTACACTTTCGACACTTGATATGCACTAGAAGAAATTGCTTAATGACCCATATCTATGAACACATCATCTTCCATGCTTATCAAAAATTTCCAATAATATGAGTTAGTCCATCTACTCCATAACGTCTATGAAAGTCCCAATAACACTTGCTATGAGACTGTATTATACTATCTCTTTTTCGAAACAGTACTGTCAAATTAATAAAAGTCAGTTAGACACTAAGATTATTTTAAACTTATTGCAGTAATACGAAACCTTACTGTAGTAATATTGATTTCTTCTAGATTATTGTCTGTCGAAGTTGATTACCGATAGGGTTAAAGTAGAAAAACAGTAATATAGAGACACAAGGAATTTTTATATTGGTTAGAGTATATAACTAAAATACTACTATATATTCCTTATTCAAGTCTTCCTTTATTATCAATATGATATGTCAAAAGGATACTACTACGCGTGATTGTTTTAGACTCACAACCAATTTGTCACATTATAGTTTGTAAATAACAATATAAGTCAATTATAAGATCTTGTCTATCATTAGAATTATTCAATCTTTGCTTCTAATCTTTCTTTCCAATACCTGATTCAAATCTTCAGGTATCAGCTTCTCTCACAGTTCAGTTGAAGCCCTAAATTTTCAGCTGCTGTTGAAGTCATCCTTTCTTTGAAACATTACTTTCATGTTACTCCTGAAATCATATTAATAAACCTGTGACCTCTGATTTTTTATGCAGGAAAAGGCATTAACATAGTGCAAAAAGCAACACATGAATCTTGATTTCATCTAAACCTTTATGTTGAACTCAGCCTTGCTGGAGTAATCCTTTTTACACTGAAACAATCCAAGATAAACCATTCCTCACTACATAAGCCCAAATTTCCAAGTTTTATTGTTCCTTTACTTATGTCATCAATGCTACAAGTCTTAATATATTTATTTCCGAATCAATCTTACTGTATTCCTCTCTGAACCAGCCTTAATGCATTTCTTTCTATATGAACATTAATGCACATCCATTGGAGGATCACTTTCCAAAGACTTTATAATCTTTTCTTAAATTGATGACAGCAAACTCTATCTAATCCGTAGGAAGATGCACATCTTTTCTTTTACATAAATCAAAAAGAAAAACATACAAAATTCTGAGATATACAAATAGGTTTAAATGCTCTACTGCTTTTGCCTCTTTGGAGGAGTAGGGTCATTACCATCTTTCCTCCTCTTTCTCACAGGCTTTGGAGGCACAGGCTTGGGAGGCACAACAACTTTCTTTGAAATAGATTACGATGTAGTTTGTTATGATACTCTTGATGAGCTTGGTTGTGTCTCTCCCTGTTGATTGCCTTCTCCAAGGTTCAATTGAAGAAATCAAGACTGTTTTTAATGCTCTGTTAAGTTCTTTCATTGGCATCCTCCCTTAGATGAGTGTCGACCATACAATTATTCATAATGCCCCCCGATTGCCTTTGTAAGTCCAAATATAAAGGAAATGGTATCCTCAACTCCCTTTGTTTGCTATCATCAGTCAAGAGAAGAACCAATCAAAGAAAGAAATAAAACTCCATCAAATCAAGTTCAAGATCAACGATATGAGATAACACTTAATAGGTAGCACTTTGATGAATACAAACCCATGAATTGGAGTTTCATTGGAATTATTTTCTCACATATTTTTTACTGCATACAATGCATTCAATAGGCGCTTGGTTTTATTGAAATGATTTGTATGGTTTTTTAAAGTTGCTTTAAAAGGGTTTTTTGATTGCAATAGGTCAATACCTTGGAGGGAGATTTAAGCTGAACAAGATCTGAACTTGAAACATTACGTCTTACAAAGATTAGTCAAGTTGAGATACAAGGAGACGATCGAGCTAGTGCAGCAAAATAGATTTCAGAACTGGAAAACAAAATCGAAGAACTGATTCAAGGGAATGAAAAGTTGAAGTTGCTCATGTCAAAAGAAGCCTAAGCGAAGGTACTGCTGCGGGAAGAACTAACAGAATTCTCAAGAATTCATAATGAAAGCCTCAGTAGAACATGTGAAGTTAAATGTAATCATCTTTGTAAAAGAGGATGAAAAAATAAAGTTGTTGGAAGAACTTGAAAAAGAAAGGAAGATTACCGCATAATACAAATAGTTGTTCGAGAGCACGCAAAGAACAATGCAGACAAAAGAACAAGAAAAACATGATCATTATCAAATTAGTGATGATGATGAACTCTTACAATATGAATCTCAACGAGAAGGGTAGGCTAAGGAACCAATGAAGCAAGAGAAGGAAAAGAAAAAATCCGGACGTACAGCGATGTCGATGATCAAACGCATCAAAGACAAGCATCCTAGTTCAAAGAAAAGGACGAGCAACTTTGAATATGATGATTCGAAGCGGAGCAAAAGTGCAAGTGATGTTGAGAGCTACCTCACAGACGAAGTAAGGATCAAATGGGCAATGATGAAGGGCCAACCCTTGACGTCTACGTAAGCATTTGAATTAATGATAATTTTTTGTAAATTTCATTTATTTCCCTTCTTTTTGCATATTAAATAATTCTATTTTTCATTTACATCATGAAATCATATATTTTAAAACAGAACGTCTATTTGAAAACAAAACAGAACGCTATTATTGCAAGCTGTGACACTGTTATAATAACAAAGCTTCTATTATAATGTTTTGTTTTTTGTTAAAAAATATAATATATAAATTAATAATATCTTTATTTTAAATATTGAACTAGATAAAAAATCATCATTTTAGTTAAATGATTTGTGTAACAAATGACGGGATTAGAGGTGATTCATATATTGATTATGACAATGCCTGACATATTTCAAAAGACGAACCATTGTCTAATACTTTGATCAATGCTTATGTAACATTGATGTTAGAAAAAACAAAATACAAAGAACAAATTATGGTCTACAGTTCAAAATGTTGGGTAAGTTATTTAATGTTATGAATTATTAGATTACATTTCTATTTCAGTATGACCTAACGCACTTCTTCTATTACATTTAATGTAGTATTTTGTTACACAAAATAAATCGATAAAGGAGAAGATGATTGGACAAAGGACACAACGTTAGCACCTATTCCTAATGAACTCAACTGGAGGGCCGTCAAAAGGTTCAACATCTTTTCATTAAAGTCTGTTAACATTCGACAGTGAGAATAATTGTTGGGTTCGTTACAATTCAAAAACAACAAAAGCACCGTATGGGAGATATGCTCAAATACTAGTAAGAACACGTGCGTTCAACTTTTTGTTTATTTTTTAATTTTAAAAAAGAAAAATGTTGGCAATTTTTTCAACATGATGTAGGTGGATCATGTGCACAGTTACCTATAACAGAGTGAAGTCGGAACTCAGGTAATCAAGAAACTTAAAGTGATTATTAACAAGAAATCACCTTTACACTAGAAGAAATCTGGAAGTTCAAAGCAAAGATGTTGTCGACTTTGATATAGGGATATCAGTTAAAAATGTATCATGGTTTTCATTTCTTATTGTACTAAAAAATACTACTTTCTGTTTTGGTAATGATTAAACTTCGAGGGATTGGTTTATATCCTACTCAATTCAATGAAACATATGAGATCGATTGTCCTTATGTGTCGTATTTTGTGCTTCCTTTTCTCATGTTTGCTGATCAAATACAAAAGGCTCTGTATATTTTTCAATGCCGCTCTGTCGCTGTGTTTCAATAGGAGGTCTCTTGTGTTAAAAGTTTAATCGAAACATGAAAAAACACAATGCTCTATTTTAAATACACAGCGTCCCTAACAAAAACATCATAAGACAATATTCAAATGATTAATAAAAAAATAATAATTCATGGTTTAAAACTTATAGAAAATGTATTCTTTGAAGGAGTTTTGTATAAAATACAAGAGGCATTTTGTGTTTTGAACTCCAGCTGTGCCGCTGTGTAACAGTTTCAATAGGCTCTCTATTATGCTAAAAGTTTGACAGAAATATGATAAAACACAACGCTTTATTTTAAATACACGATGCCCCTAACAAAAATATCAAAAGATAATATTTAAATGATTAATAAAAAAATATAATTCATGGTTTAAAACTTAGAGAAAAAAATAAGGATGAATCACGCTATTTAATGGCAAATAATACTTTCCTATATCATATGCTACATGAAGGCATGGAAAACAATTGGCCTGCCACATTCGACACGAGCAAGACATTTCTCTGATATTTATCGAAACTTTTTGGTCCAAAATCACCTCAAAAATCATCTTTGAAGATTTATTTACTGAGAAAGTACGAGAGTTGTTGAATAATTCATTCAAAATGTTTGATATCCTAGGGCATAACAAACTATTCCATTCATCCGTTTGTTTTTTACGATTGTTGAACCACTCCATTAATTTGATGCGAATATGATTCACCATCTGAGTGATAGGAAGCTCCCTTATGCCCAAAATCAAAGCATTAGAAGACTCTGCAGCATTAGTCGTTATCTTCCCATATCGACAATCGACAAAAAACCTTATTGCCCACCTATCATAAGGAATCAAAGAATCTAAGAACTCCAATGCTAACCTTCCTCCTTTCTTCTGAAATGTAGCAAACGAATTATAAAAATCAGTGATCGTTAGTGCTTTCGCACATTTGTCAAAGAGACCAACAATATAATCCTTGTAAGATGCTGACATATTAGTTCCTCGGTATCTTATTTTCAGATTATACTTGAGATGACGGAGATAATAACAGAGGGGATGATCAGAGGAAAACTTCTGAAAATACTTGCAAAAATCCCAAATTACGATCATAGATAAAATTAATCCCAAATTACGATAAGAAACAAACGTCAACTAACATACCTCTCCTTATCAACAATAGCAAAACCCAAAGGAAAAAATCCTATGAATAAATAAATATAAAAAAGTGGATCAAAATAAGAAATTAAAACAGAACGCATGTATGGAACAAACAAAGCACCTGGAATAAAATGTAAAAAACAATGTTCGCGTTGTAAAAATAAATAAAAGAAGTATTAATATGTATACCCGTATTAGCATCTTTCCTTGTTGCTGGTAATATGAATTACTGAAATCACCCTTTAAGAATGTGTTATCAAGGAAAAATAACGGCCTATAATGATTGAATCCTACAATGGAAACATGAAATACAACAAAGAGCCTCGAAAAACGTTTAATACCATCAACCAACTCCAAGATAATCCGACTTTTCGGATTAGTAACCAATAGAGCTTCAACATACGGCTTTGGTTTCTCAAAGGACTCTGTGGAATCTCCACCAACTATCATCTTCACCTTTTCAAAGGATATTCCATGATTTCTTATATGATAAATCCATACCATAATTCGATTGAAAATGATTACAGGCTTCGTTATTATCAACATGAGGATTAAGACGTACCCTGTCAGAAACAGCTTGAGCAAGCCATTTGGACATAATACCCTTAACCGATGGCTCTAGAAAAAAAATTGTTCACACATGAGCGTTATTCATTTTTCTGATGTAAAAGAATTTATTATAAGGACACAAGGAATCTATAACAAACCATTCACGGACATCATCTTTCAAGGAACAAATTGCATAAACACAAAGATGGTTGCACATTGGTGGAAGGATCCCCTTCCAAAACAACCAATGATTCAAAAACAACACTTTCACCAAAATCATGAACATAACCATCTTGCTTAACAAAACCATGAGACACCAACGTAGATGATCCTACAAAAGAAGTTTTGTCAAAGCGCTCTGTCTCCGATAAGTGGCATTCTTTCTCATATAACTGATACTCTATTTGACTTGTACGATCATAAAACAGATTACATGATCCAGGATACATCTGATTGCTTCTACATTCAACATTAACATTAACAGAACGCAAAGTAAAGTAAGTCAAGACCTCAAACATGGTTGTGAAGTCCTCTTGATCTCTCAACATGCAACAATCATGATACGAGATTTGATAAATTAAGTTTCGAAATCGAATTGCGAAATCCAATAATCTGATGAGAATAACAGTGTGAGTATTGATTTCATTGATGGAAAAAATAAAATGAAAAAAACCGATAATGGGGCAGTTTTAATGAGTTTAGGACAAATTTTAAAAATTGTAGGTTTTGAGGAATAAGATTCCGTGTATATATTTGTGGATTTAGTTTTCCAAAACTATACATTTGGATAATTTATAAGTTCATAATTTATTTTGCTAATATAAAATAGGTAAATATAGATGAATTTCTTTAAAAAATACCTCACCGAAACATAATTACACAAATTCAGTGTCAAAAATATATATTCAAATTTTATAATAGTGTATTTTTTATTTGATAATAATTTATTTAAGAATTAAATTTAATTCATCGTATATATCCATTCAAACAGAAAAAAATGAATGATATCACTGACTCCATTACGACATCTATTTCAAAAATCATTGATTTCATATTTCTTTAAATCATTCTTACAATCTAAATACTACCTGGTGTTTGTTTCGGGGTAAAACTGAAAATCTTACATTGGTCGAGAAGATCTTGGCTTACGCCGAGAGATTTCTGCTTCAAAAAATAACATCCGATCAAGACAATTTCCTTTGTTTCATCAGTACTGTACAATACAATTCCCACTCACACCACTCTCTTCTTCGTCTCCTCCTCCTCCTCCTCCTTCTCCTTCTCCTTCTCTTTCTCCTCAAATATATCAGAGCCGTGATCTCCGCTTTCTCTTCTCTTACCATTTCATACACCCCCAAAACTTCCCTTTTTTTCACCATATAACACTCTCCAATTCCTCTTACCGTTCTTCGTTTGCTTTGCTTCTTGTTTTTACTTCATCTATGGATCCTGATGAGGCAACGAAGGCAGTGTACACTCGAATACACCAAGCAGATCCCGACCACGCGTCCAAAATCATGGGTTACATCCTGTTACAAGACCAGTGCGAGAAGGAGATGCTTCGCCTTGCGTTGGGACCCGAAACCATGATGAACAATGTCATTTCGGTTGCTAAAAATCAGCTTGGCATTTCGTCGAACGCTTTGTCTGCGTCGAGTTGTGCGACTTCACCGCCCTCGGCGGTCAGTCCTGGATCGGTTGCCATTTCCAGGCCAAACCCAGTTGAGATTGCGGTTCCGTCTTCAAGAATGGGCGGCACCGGGTTCGGTCTCTCGTCTCCGTCGTCGCCGTCGATGTGGGCGGTTTCGGGTTCGAAGAAGAGTAATCACCCGCTCTCCTACGCCGCTGTGGTGAATGGGAGCAACGGAATGGGAAATGGGTCGTTTTCTAATAGTCCTATTTCGTCTCCAAGACTCCCATTCGGGTCCATCAATGGCGAAAGCGAGTTCAATTTGAAAGATAATGGAGTCCCTTTGACTGTACACCCAAAAAGTTTTGCTTTTGGGAACGAAAGTGTTGATTTGGGGGTGAATGGTGAAAGGGGTAGTCCTCATTTTCATCGAAGAAGTTGTTCTGATGTTGTGTGTTTTGATGGGGATGATTCAGGGTTCGGGTTCGGATTCGGGTTCAAACCCTGTATGTATTTTCAGAGAGGATTTTGCATGAATGGGAGTGGATGCAAGTTTGTTCATGGTGGTGAGAATAATGGTGAGAATGGGTTTGGTGAACATGATAATGTTGTGTCACCTTGCAAGTTTGAGTCTTCTGAGCAGGGTCATGGTGGAGATGTGAATTTGATGAGATCTAGGGTTGCTGCTCAGCAACAAAGATTTGCTGCTTCTCAGTTGATGAATGGTGTGAATTTTCCATATAACAAGTTAAATTTTCTCAACACTGAGGCTCAGAGGTATCTTACCACTTTTACTTTCCCTTTTGCTTTGAAACTTTCTTAGTTTGTGGATGATGATTGTTTGGTTACAGCTTTCTTGCTTCTTGGGTTATTTTCATGTGTTTGGTGACTAGTCGTGCATGAAACTGAAACTGATTTTGATCACATTGATCTCTTTTCTTGTAGATCGACAGCGGCCGCGTTGATAATAGGGGATGAGTTTCACAAGCTAAACAGGTGCAGGATTGGAAGGAATGAGTTCACTGGAGGTGGTGGTGGTGATGTTAGTCCTGGTTCTAGGCAGATATACCTGACATTCCCGGCTGATAGCACATTTCGAGAGGAAGACGTCTCGAATTACTTCCGGTAAATCGTCGTCTGTGTCTAGGTTTTGAGTTGTGAGATCTCGACATGTCGATTTTATTGTTGATGGTTTGGTTTGGTTTGTGAAAATGAAGTATATATGGACCAGTTCAAGATGTGAGGATCCCTTATCAGCAGAAGAGGATGTTTGGGTTTGTGACCTTTGTGTATCCTGAGACTGTCAAGCTTATCTTGGCCAAAGGGAATCCGCATTTCGTTTGTGATTCTCGCGTTCTCGTCAAGCCGTACAAGGAGAAGGGGAAGCTGCCGGACAAGTATGTTGCGATTCACGTTTCTCCGATCTCATCTGAGTTCTCATTTTTGTGCTATCATTGCTGATGTTTGTGTATTTGGTTTGTGTACGATGATAGGAAGCTGCTGCAATATCAATTCGACAGGAACGAGCTCGTTTCCGGGATTGATCATGGAGAGCCTTTTGATATCCCACTCGGTACGACCCTCATCTCACACCTTGTGCCATGATCGTAGGTTATGGGTTCGTGCTCGAATGAGATGTTGTTTGTGATGGTCAGGGCCGAGGATGATGTACAGTTCGACACAAGAGTTGCTGTGGAGGAGGAAGCTAGAGCAGCAAGCTGGTTTGCAGTATGCTCTTGAGCTCCAAAGCAGAAGACTAATGAATCTGAAGCTGATGGACTTGAAATCTCACTACCAGCCTCTTCACAATATTCCCTTTGGGTCTCCCATTCATTCACCTCATCTAAATGTCATTCACCCATCAAATGGCTTTGTACAGGATCCTCTACAAGGTTCAAATCTATGTGATTTTCATTTCTTACATCTCATCCTTCCTAGACCCATCCATGACGGAAGCACCTCGGTAGTTTCGAAGTTGTCTATATTTGTTCTTGATTTAGTATCTTTCTGACTAGTTTAGTTGATGGATGAGAATATTTTTTGTTCCAATTTGGTGTTGATGTCGCTTTGGTTACAATGCTGCAGAAGATGTAGGCAGTTCAACTGCGTCCACACCTGATGGTCAGCTGCCGGAGGAAATGAATGCAGCAGCTTCAGCTAGCGCTGCAGCTGCCCTTGATGGCACTGCCAAGGAAACTAACTCCATCAATGATGAATGTGACCTACCAGAAAGGTAATTGACCATTCACTCCGCAAATTCAGTGTTTTGGGGTTGCCCTTGGTTGCTGGAAATATCTAACTATATAATTAGGTAGTTGGTTTTAACCTTCACGTGAAAGTTGTCCTCACCGTCCTTCCTGTTATGTTATGTTTTGGTCTCTAGTAACTTGGTTTAACAATGCCAGCTTCGAACACATTCTGCCTGATAATCTGTTCTCTTCTCCGACGAAATCGGGCAGTGAGAACCGATCAATATTCTCCCTTTCTCCTTGTGATATCAATGTCGGAAATGCTAGCAATGATTCGTTGATGGCCGCTGCCTCGACCCTCAGCAAGGCTCCTCTGAAGTCGTGCTACTTCGAAATGCCTAGGTAACATTTTCAATTCAAACCCATCACCACCACCGTCCTCTCCTTTTGTTATCGTGTCTTGCATTATATTATGATCATAACGTTTATTCCTCCCTTCAGGTTCACTCCTGGCCAAGGAGCCATAGGAATGTAAACTTCCTAATCGTCGACAGCTAGATCGGGGATCTGACATTGTTTGGTAAGCCACTGATCGCGCTAACCATATTCTCTACCTGTTAATACCTCGTCATTTCGACATAAACTCCGATCTCGTGTTAATCCATGCAGATAACTTTCAGGAAGAACGATTGGTAAGAAGCAAAGGAGGATCGGCATCGTCCCCGAAAGCTGTACATACATAAAGCAATACCGACTACACCACCACCATAAGGATCGATCGATCTCTAGAGAAGTCACACGCAACAATCAAGCTTCAACCTCGTCGTCATCTTAGTCGTGCTCCTCCTCGTCCTCGTCGTGGTTTGATCATGTGATCGCTTGTATACCGTTTACAAGAAAGAAGATTAGATATAAGTTGGATGATACTTAGGCAACACACAAGAGTAAAAAGAAGAAAAGAGAGTTAGTAATGTTGAGTGAGTGATGAGATTGAGGTCATTTTTTGGCCCTTATTTGTACCTTTCTCTTCACCTGTAGCTGCTGCCTGCTGCATTTAGTGTGTACTACAGAACTTTGGACCACACCCAACCCCAAAGCTAAAGATAAAAAGAAGTGTTCAAATATTGCTACTGGCAACCACTTGCTAGTTGAACAAAGTGCTAGCGAGTTCAAATGTTAGTGTCATGCTGTTACTATTATATGAATAGAAAGTTGTGATCTTTTGACTCGATGCTCCCTTGGTTAATTTTCGGTTATGGTTATTGTATAGGTGTTATCAACTCTTGGTTTTTCCATTTGGTTCATGATATTTGAAAATCTGAGTTGTTGGTGGTGTTATATGGTCACACTGCATCTAACCATTTTGCACATAATGCGGTGATTTTGTTGGTTTTGACCTGCGCCTAGTGGGAAAAGTTGGTGCCATTTTTTTTTGCCCAATGTGTACATGTGTGCATGCGTAAAAAAGTTACCAACAGTGTCTTTTTCTCTATTTTTTTTAAAAGAAAAGTTAAGTTAAAAAACATATCAGTACCACTACTAGTACTGTGTATGAGTGAGTGTGGGTCAAGTCACACAAGTGGGATTGTGTTCTGTAAAATTTTTCTGGTGAAGTTCGGACAAGAAAATATAAATGGGACCAGATGTGCAGTGACATGTGCTCCTCTGACGAAACTGATGTTACGAATTATTTTGAAATCTTACCCCATTTGTTGTACGTGCTTCGGCATGGTTCGCGTTACTCGACAATCGACGTGAAAATTGACAAGGATTGATTGTTTGATAAATTATGAATCCTTTTATTATGAACTTAGTATGGATCTTTTCTTGAGAGTATAAGTGGTCGCTGTTTCCGCCTTAATAAACTCTACATCGAAGATAATACAAGTATTGTTTTCGTCTCACACACGTAACAACGATCAAACGTAATTTTTAATAAATTTATCATAAAACATTAATGATTGTGTAAATTACATGTTTCAATTTAATACATATTACGAGACGATGGGAACTATTATGAAAACGAAACTTATATATATATTATAATATATATGAAATAAAAGGTTAAGTTTTTGAACCGTACGTTGATGACGAAACATGCTAGATTCTCGTTTTCTGTGACCAAATGAGTAAACATTTCATGGTGGTGTGGGAATGCGGCTCATAAAAATAGAAGTAAAGGGATGTGTAATATTTTTTATTGTTGTTAAATACTGTTTCTAATGTCCTTTTTAACTTAGTTTTTGGGTCAAAGTACTCTTAATTGTTAGTTTATGTTATTGCTGTTCTCCTTTGCCGGATGCCGTGTGCATTTCTTTGGTGATTGAATGGTAGAGCTCAGGCCCCTCTGTTATACTCCTCATAGGAGCTATGGAGTACAGTGATCAATGCAGAAAAACATAGAAACCTCCATTTAAAAACAAAGATTTGCTAAATGAAAACAATAAAAAAAAAGTTTCGGGCGATGATGTTTTATAATATATATGTAAAACATCACGGTCCGAAGTGCACTACTCAAAGTAAAACGTTACGGGGCGGAAGTGCTTTAGCCTACGTGGCATGGCGGGTAACGCCTCAGATTCACCAAGCCAACTACAAAATTTTAAAGTGATGGATTATTAAAAAAAATACATCTTATTAGTATAAATAATATAATATTTGTGGATGGATAAAACGTATCACCGATGATGACGTTGGGTAACATCCAACTACGAAGTGCTTTAGCCTACGTGGCACGACGGGAACACCTCGTTTTAACGTTTTTTTACTCGGATGTTACCCAACACCACCAGTGATACGTTTTACCTATCCACAAGTATTATAAAGCTTTACTTGTAATTCATCCTTATTTGTTCTATGCTTAAACAGTTATTTTTTCGAACATAAATACTTCAAACAGATTATGTTTCATTTCCCTCAAAAATTTGGCAATAACACCGATGTATGACATAATAAAGAGATACGTTTTATTCATGAAAATAAACAAATATTTCAGAGATGGAATCTTTTTACGAGTATAACACGATTTGTACCACAACGTTTATGGGAACGAAATAATTCTCTTAAACGATAGAGGATTGGATCTCTTCATATTTTCATTGTTTTAGGCCATTAGTATTGTGATAGAAATCAATTTTTTTTTGTAGATGCTTTTCCATATCATCTCGAAATGAAAAAATACTTGGTAAAGGATGACGAGATGGGACAAACAATTCATGGAGGCGATCTTGGTTTTCCTGACATAAGTGGACCAATCCGTCTCGAGACTAATCGAAGCATTGTATCGAGGACCTCTGTAATAGAATATGACTTCGACATCGTTCGAGGAACCTGAACCGTCGTGCTCCTGCAGCGGTAGCGTTATGTCTTCGATGTGGTCGTCTTCGTTACCATCGTCTTCGTCTATTAGCGAATTCAACACCGGCTGACGAAGGAACGAATATATGTCGTCGTTGTAGTCATTTGGCTGAGAGCCTTCAACCGCGTTGCCTTCAACACCTGCTGACGAAGGAACGAAGGGACTTTGGGGGAAAGAAGTCAAGCCCGAAGTGGTGTACACTAACTAAAACACTTCGACCCGAAGTGCTTTAGTCACGGATACAACATTTTGGGCAGTGGCGGTTCCATATTAATTTCCAACTAGTAAATTCTCCTTTCTAAATAACAATTTCGGAAAAACATGTTAAACAGTAACAACAATAATAACAACCCATATATTTTCGTCAGACACAACGTACAACTATCGCTCGTGTCTAAATCGGTTTTGTTTAGTTTTATTCCGCTATGTCTTTACTTCTTGATAGCGGTTTTGAGTTCTGGTTTTCTTTCATCCTCTAGCGTAACGGCTTGGAGAGATGGTCGAAGCAAAAGTGTCTTCTTCCTAGTGTACGTAAAGGTCGAGGAAATTTAACATCATTTCTTTTCATTTCTTATCGAAGATAGGAGCACCAAAATGTCTCTTTCAATCAATTGTTAGGCTTTCCCCACTCTTTAATTTTGGTCTGCCAAACTATTTGATTATCAGAGTGTGACATTGATCACTTCTAAGGTCTTTTGCTGTAGTTTGGACGGTCAATTCTTTGCAATTCAATTTCGACGAATCTTTTGTTTTCCGCTGATGGAGAATTCTGCAGTTATTCATTAGCTGTTCATGTGCACATTTGCAAAAAAGTTGTATCACCCAATATGAGAATCAGGTGGCTTTCGCCGAGTTCACAAGCTTCTTTCGATCTTAAGAGGCTGTATGCTATAACCCGAAGTTTAAGCTGATGGATTGTGAGTCAATTGTACTTTTTCGATGTGGGGGTAAAACCGAACTCACATATGACCAACAACTAACATTTTACAACATCTAACTTGCTTTTACCTACCCAACTTCATGTTCAACAAACAAAGAACAATGCTAGCTGAAAAACCAAAGGGAGACTTGAAGGGGGAGCTAGAAAGTGGTCCTTTTATGTATAAAGTGTAGCTAGGATTGGATTAGCTAGGGCTGAGCTATACATGTAGAGAGGAGGTGGATAGATTTGTGTTACATTTTGGGAAGCCAGGCAAAATGAATCTGAATGAATGAATAATAATCATTGTACCAACAATGAAAGGTGAAATAATGGAAGGGGGACATGTATGTACATAGTACACACCTAGCAAGCTAGCTACATGTATTGGATTTGCATTGCAAAATTGATGGTTTCATCACTTTAGTGACCGCTTAAGTGGCAAGAGATACATGGAAAGTCCAACAAAAAGAAGTTTACAAGTCCCAAATTGAGCTTAAGTTGCCACGGAATCTGTATTACAAGTTCGAATTAATGATATAAAACACACAAATGTATATCAAACCTTTCATATAAAAGTTCATTTCGATACACATATTCTAATATCATGTCGTGGAACTAATTTTAACATGAGTTTGACCTAATGGTAAAACAAACACAATTACATATCTAACACAAGTAGCATACATGTAGAGATGGACAGTGGTACGGTTAGACCGTGGGAACACACCGCATGGTTCGTGGATCGGTTCGAATCGATGATGAAGTGGTGGATCGAGCCGGAGTCGGACCGATAAATCTGATCAAGCCGATGATCTCAGGGACAACTGATCGGACTGAACCGGTTCGTGAAAGGATCGAAACAGGATCGGGATCAAAACCGAACCGAAATAGGACTGAATTCAAAACGAATCATCAATAAATTGAGCATTTGATTTTTGGTCCACTCCTCACATCTTTCCCAACCTAACACAACCTAACTCTTTACAAATTGAACCCATTTATTTTTGGTTCACTAATTTTCAAAGCCCAGCCCACCCACTTCTTGATAACTACTAACTAGGATAGTTTATTTGGACACATCTCTCGATTCTTTACTAATGGCTAGAAAATAAGTCAACGGACAAGAATGCCCCAATGATTATTTTTTTAAATCTTAACGACTAGTCAACAATTTTAAAAAAAAAACCTCCAACAGTTATATTTAAAAAAAGGGTCATTTTTAAGCATTCACTCTATAAATACCTCTTCAATTCATCATAATTTCTTACAATCTCAACTATATCATCTCATTCTCATTTGCATTTTTAATCTTTCATATTATCTCATATATTGCTTACATCTCTAAGTTTTCACACATTGATTTCGTTTCGAATTCAATTCAAGGTTGAGGAAGCATCGAGGAAAGTCGGCGGGCGACTCATCGTATATCTCTTAGGACATTTTCAAGTTCAATCCTGAACTTGATATTGAGTACGAGGATGATATGATCGATATGCCTTTCGATGCGACTCGACCGACGACATCGAAAATACATGGCGGAAGGCAAAAGAACTCTGACTTGTGGAAAGACGTAGAACTTGGAGACATGATGAACGACAAGAAACGTGTATTTTGTAAATTATGTTTAGCTAAACGTAAGGGTTTTGCTTATTCTCATGACACTATCACATTTAGGAGACATATTTTGAAATGCATATTGAAACAAGGGACAAAAGAAACCGATCAAACACAACTCAAATTTAGTGATGTCGGTCCAACCATCTTTAGATATACCGATGAACCTCATCGACGTAAACTAGTCGAATATATTATTTGCACCAAATCTCCTTTCATAACTGTTGAGCATGATATCTTAATTCGATCGTTCAATTTTATTCTTGTGCAACATTTAAAAGAGATTGGTTTAAGTGAATGGACGAAGGAAAAAATAAATTAATTGAAATTTTTTCTACTATTTCTAGTGTTGCACTAATGTCCGATGTTTGGACTTCTCTTATGAGTTTGAGTTTTATTTATGTCACTCGTCATTTTATTGATAGATATTAGATTTTACAAAAAAGAATTCTTGTTATTTAGATTTTTTGAGCACCCTCATACTGGAACAAATGGATGTGTTTTAGATGGAAGTGGTTTTGGAATCTATTTTTTCTGTAGATGGATGTGTTTTAGATGACAAAAGGAGTAGATTGTCTTCGGCAAGGTTTGAGATGTACGTTGTGATGAAGTATTGGATAATGCAAAACGATCGAGGCAACAACTTAATAGATCCAACGTCCGCAAGCAATAGAGAAAAAGAATGAATCGAAGAACTCCTTAGCCGCATTAGATTAGGATATAAACGACACAAAAATTTTAATAGAAATTGTATTTGTTTTGTATTTGTAAGATTATAAATTTCTGACTCGCAAAAGTATAAATTGTGAACGATTTAAAAAAAAAAATAATTTATTTTTAATAATTATTGGTTAGATTTTTATGGATGTAAAAAATGAAGAAGAAAAAATTGACGATTGGATCGGGAACAACAGTCCAGGATCATTGATTCGAACCGGTCCACCTACGTAAAAAAAAAAATAAGAATCGGATCGGATTCCAATCGATCGTTGATGGACCTGTCCATGGTCCGGCTTGGATCGAACTATTGCCCATCTCTACAGATATGTATTTCAATTGGATGAATCTTCAAACTCATAAATTTAGATAGTGAGTTATCTCTTGTTCACACATTTTTATATTAGCTACTCCCTTCCTCCTAAAACAAAATGAAACAAATGAATAGTAACATAATAAACTTGAACATGTTATGAAAGATCTACGGAACGATCAAATATCGTTTTACGTAAAATTTGTATGAAACATCAATGATATTTTAAGTTATGTATTCATCATAGGGTCAATAACATATTTTTCTTACGTCATTAAAATGAATAACGAAATTAAATAATACAATGATGATGCAATGTGTCATTTATTTTGATACGAAAAAAATACTATGAACAATTTTTGAGGACGGATACACATCATTAAAGAGAGTTATTGGATGTTCGGTATTTAATTTTTTTTTTTCCAGATTTGATGTATCGGTTAGACTGATATAAAGTAAAGTTGTCGTGTATTCAAAATAAAGTTACATAGGCAAAACTAACTATACGGGAGAGGGGACCCTATATGTATAGACAGTACTTGTGCTTATAATTAGCACTATTTGATCTTATAATCTTTAGATGGATGCGTATAATTACTCAATAATTGAAGTCAAATTTTAGTACTGTTAACAACTTGCATCTGATACAGTAAATATTATCCCTAACTCTCAGCTTTGTCCAACATCTTGGAATACGTATATGAGCATAGTTGTATTACTAATTCAAGTTGCACAATATACTAACATTATCTTATTCGCATAGTTGGTATCTACGAATCTGATGAATAATTATCTTATTCGCAATGTTATATATAATTATCTTGTATGGTTTCTTTTGTCGAAAGTGTTAAAGATCGAGTTGATGAATAAAAACAACTAGTGCGTCTTTCCAGCTAAGTGTAAGCCGAGGAAAAGAAAGAACCGATTTTATAATCTCATCATGACTCATGATAATTCGAAGTGCTTATATGATTCGAAGATAGATACTCGTGTTTTAAAATATAGATAACGGTTTGATACAACATATGGATTTATATATATATTAAATTTATGTAAAATTCGACGAAGAAAGAATAATTTTTTTATAATATTGGATTTTATTTTAACGATATAAGAGAAGATAGTGAGTATATTTTAACCGATGATGATTATTTTATTAATAAATATAATATATATATTTTGAGTATATATTATGGTGTTGGTTGGATAATGGATCATCCTCTTTGTTTATATTATGTAACCGACAAAATACATCTTTATAAATTTATATATATTTTTTAATCTGAATAATTGTCAAGCATTCCTTTTATAAAAGTAGTTGAGATCTCAACTCATACTTTTTTTTTGCCCTTCTTTTTCAGCTTTCTTCTGTTCTTATATATCATGCTTCATCCCTAATTTGCAAGCAACAAAATCGTACGGACAAAAAGAGAGAACAAAAGAACGTACTTATGCATACGTGACACTTTATACGTTCAAAACACATGCAAAAAGTGTACCACCATTTAGAATGTGCAA
Source organism: Drosera capensis (assembly GCA_001925005.1). NCBI lineage: Eukaryota > Viridiplantae > Streptophyta > Magnoliopsida > Caryophyllales > Droseraceae > Drosera > Drosera capensis. The sequence continues at coordinate 111,143 of LIEC01010766.1, forward strand.
CATATTTGCATTCGCAAATACGAAAGTATGATTGAACTTACCAACAGTTCTCAGGCCCAATATGATATTGGGTTGTGGCCCATGTGATTAGTAATAAGCTCATTATCACATTGGGCCTTTGGACCCAGACTAATAAATTTTCTTGGGCCGAGTGTTGTTCTGCCCTTTCTCAAAAGTGTCTTTTAGGAGTCCATTAATTAGCCGAATCCTTTTTTTTTTTTTTGGGAAAGGAATTAGTTACAAATCATTTTTAAAAAAAAAGGTAAACTAAATCTCAGAAAAGGAAAATAGCCGTTGGAAAAGAAGATCTTGAATTCAGATCCACGCCAATCTCCAACGTTCAAAAAATCCCCAAACGGTCTTCAAATTCAAATCATCCAACGTTCACCCTCTCCACTCTCATTCACTCGACGAAGAGCAAGAGAACCCTATTCTTCCTTTCTTCGTCTTAGAAAATCGACTTCGAGTTTACTCATCATCATCTTCTTCTTTTCTCCTTCAATTCTTCATAATTTCTCAATGGCAGCCGTCAATGGTGGAAACCAATACAACACTCCGTCGTCTACATCTCCGGCAGTCGATTCATCGAAGCAGATTTCTCTCCCTGCGAAGACCGTCGACACCCAATCGGTCGTCAAAAGGTATTCACACACACACACACACACACGGACACTCAATTTCCCTTCACAAATCCCACTTATGGGTTTGATTTCAAGAAACATCAAAATTGTAATAATTTATTGTTTTTTGTCTGTGTTGTTTTGCAGATTGCAGTCCGAATTGATGTCTCTAATGGTATACAAAACCCCGAATTCCTTCGATTTCATAAAAAAATAATTATGGGTGGGGTTAGGGTTTGTGGTGTTGATCAATGTGAGTTTTGTACTGTTTCAGATGGGAGGTGATCCGTTGATATCTGCTTTCCCTGAGGAAGACAACATGTTTAACTGGAAAGGGACGATACACGGGATCAAGGATACCGTCTTCGAGGGCACGGAGTACAAGCTTTCGCTTAATTTCCCCACGGATTATCCGTTCAAGCCTCCAAAGGTGAAGTTCGAGACGGGTTGTTTTCATCCTAATGTGGATGTCCATGGAAACATCTGCTTGGATATTCTCCAGGTCAGATAACCCTAATGATTTCGACTATTGGTTTATTAGCCTTTTGATTCAATCAACTGATGGAGTTTTCAATGTATGGTGTTGTGTTGTATAGGATAAGTGGTCGTCGGCTTATGATGTGAGGACGATATTGCTATCGATCCAAAGCCTGCTCGGAGGTAAATTTCAGATTCATCAATGCGCGTTTCATGTTATTGTTGTGATTGTTTAGTGTAGTAATGTACTTAATTTGGGACGAGCAGGTAAATTTCAGATTCATCAATGCGCGTTTCATGTTATTGTTGTGATTGTTTAGTGTAGTAATGTACTTAATTTGGGACGAGCAGGTAAATTTCAGATTCATCAATGCGCGTTTCATGTTATTGTTGTGATTGTTTAGTGTAGTAATGTACTTAATTTGGGACGAGCAGGTAAATTTCAGATTCATCAATGCGCGTTTCATGTTATTGTTGTGATTGTTTAGTGTAGTAATGTACTTAATTTGGGACGAGCAGGTAAATTTCAGATTCATCAATGCGCGTTTCATGTTATTGTTGTGATTGTTTAGTGTAGTAATGTACTTAATTTGGGATGATGATGTGTGTAGAGCCTAACACGAGCTCGCCTCTTAACAATCAAGCGGCTGCGCTTTGGAGCGACCAGGAAGGTTGGTGACTATATTATTGTATCGTCTTCGTGGCTTGTGCTATGGCTGATGACTGATTTGTTGTTTTCGAATATGGATTTGTGTAGAATATAGAAAGATGGTGGAGAAGTTGTACAAGCCGCCGACTATATTATCTTGACGGGCATGAAGCTGAGAATTGAGAAGAGATGATGATGATGGTCTATGAGCAAGTCGATGATAGTACTCTTTGCTGGTGGTTGATGTATTCTTTTATCAGTGGATTCGTCATTTTATCATGTTATTGTTGAAACACACATTGTTTGATTCATGAAATAGATTGTGATTGCTAAACTTTTGACAAGGATATGTTCATTTGGTCATTCTGTGATGCCAAACTTCTTACAAGGATATGTTAATTAAATTTATGGATAAGAATATCCTTAAGGCAGAAGCTCAAAATCAATGTATTGCCAATGAATAAAGTGGAACAGGTCTTATAGACCGTTTTGATTTTTCAAACTTTAATATAGGTAGATTTTTCTCAACACGCTTCTTGCGTGAATGGCCTTCCACATATCAGTTGTAACAGCAACTCTACTATTGTTTGCCTCTAAGACCTTCATCACCCTTTTAAATTTGGGTTGGAAGCACGGACCTATTTAGTTAGCGCGAAATGTTGGGCCGGCTCTATATCATATGAAAAGAGGTTCTATTTCCAAAACTGATCCAAGTTCTATATATATATATGATTATATTGATTTTTTAATTTTTAATATGGATAATGTTTTCTCATCATAATGTATATCTTTTCCCTATTCATTTCAACGATATGATATGTGTTAGGGTCCAAAATGATTGATTGAAACCCAAAGAAAAATAAAATGAATGGGTTGTATTTAGGCACGAAACTGGAAACAAATTGTGGATTAGTTCGTGTGGTGTTGAAAGATGCAAGAAGCACCTGTGGCTGAGGGGCTCTCATTATCCTGTTATCTTTCCCTTCGGTCTTCTGCACCTCATATTATAAACTTCCTATTTCTTGGGGCCTTTCAACATCATTACATGAGATATTAGCAATAAATGGAAGATAGACTGATTCTGAGATTCAGCAAAATAGTGGCAAGTGACTTCTTCATGCCAAAGTTGCAAAGCATGAGACTATATATAAAGTTCCAAGTTTAGCGTCCAGGCATAACTTTTTTGTTTGATGAACACGGTAAGCAACATTAACATAACAGGATAAACTCATCTCGTCGAAGTGAGACCGGATGTCGAGACCAATTACTATGTGCTAATCTTGTCTCATAGGAACAATTCCACTTGTTACGATTCTAATTTATAGACAATATCCACTTGTGTGAATTGAATCCATCTTCATTCTAAAAACAAATCTCAAAATAAATTATGAATGATTCAACTATCTACTGAACTCGTTATTTTCATCCAAGAATCAATATGAGTAACAAACCAAAACAACACTGCCCTTAACCGTTATGAGGTGATGGTCCTATCTCATGTCCCTTGTACAAAATCTTTCACTTTCTGGTGTCCTCTAATCCCAAACACAACAAAAAGGAAAGATAGGTCCAACCCCAAACCCGTACAATGGACCTTGTTGTATGAGCAAAGGAGAGACGAATCATGGCCGCAAAACAAAGCAAAAGATACGGGTGGATATGGATACTCCTTATCTTTGCAGGGACCCTCTTCTTGTGCGATTGGTCTCTCCCGCGCTAGCGCTTATAACTTGCACTATCACACTGGTTTTTGAGTGGCTCTTGGACACTTTGAGAGCAAAATCTCATCTTTGACACCTCAGTGGGGAGAAACTTTTCTCCCAAAAGGTGAGGCCTTTGAATTTGATTCTGTGATTTCTTTTCTGGGTTTTCTGCAACTGCCCTTTTGCTTTTTGTGTTGATTGATTCTGTTTCTTGGGGTATTTGTTTGTTTGATGGTATCTTTGATTTGAAGTGATTGTCAGTTGATTTGGGTTTGGTTTTTGGTTCATGGTGGTTAGGGTTTTTAGTCTCACCACTGACTCTTCCATTTTGGAGAAAATTGAACTTCTGGTTTGAAGATTTAATTGGTTGTCTGATTGTTTTGAAATGTTGGAGCAAAATCGAATCACTGAGCATAGGCACCGTCTGGGTGATTTTCCATTTGAAACATGGTTGTAGTACATCTAGCTTGATACTGTTCTGTTAATATCAATATGCAAATAGCGATGGCGGGTCTTCTACTGGAAGTTCGTGCTTTAATCAGATTGATTCCTCAACATGGTATCGGGATAAGTTTGATATGAGATCTCCAGCTTACAACCTACTATTTTATTTATTGAGCACTTTTGTGTAAGTGCATAAATGTATGGTTCATGTTCCAAGCCTAATTGGGCATTTTCATGATGGGTATGTGAGATAAACTTACCTTTCTAGGCTTTCCGCAACAAGTTGGTTATGATAGTTACTGAGCAAAAATGATGTCAAGATCTTATATGGCTAATGAATTAGCTAGGCGGTGATTTTATATTACTTGGACAAACTAAAAATCAAAGTGATTGATTGTACTACTCCCTTCGTTCCATATTACATACAACACTTGTTTATTTGGACTGTTCGAAAATATATGCAGCATACCTCATTTAGTAATCTTTTCTAATAAAAAAATATCAAAACAATCACAATCTGCTACAGTACACCCACTATCTTCTCTCATTTGTTACCGTAAACCCCACTAATACTAAAAAAATATTATTTTTTCATCAAATTTCACATAAATTCAATACACACATAAAACCGCGTGCCGGGTCAACATGCTGCCTACAATATGGAACAAGGAGAGTATTATTTTTCTGGGTTATATAATGAAGATTCCATGCTTGCCTCTCTATTCGCCATCCTCAAAGCACAGCAGGATAACTTGCAGTCCAGTTTTGATTTTTAAATTTTTGTAACCTGAATCAGTCCAATTGATGAAACTAGATGTCCTGTATTATTGGCCTTCACCTGGCTAGGAATTATGTATGTAGTCAGCTTATGCAAATTTTTTTCTGTGCTTGCATACTGCTATTAGGTAAGAAGTGTATGCTATGCAGAGGGCATAGATAAGGTCTTACCTTGCGAGGTTGTTCTCACTTGCACTTTATAGGAATTCAGAGTCACCATGTGGTACGCTAGATAGTTTGTTGAGATCTGATGGAGGAAGTTCTCATTGGTTTTTGGTGGATTTATTCCTATTTATCTTCATCCTCATCATTTAAAGACCACCAGTGTGGCCACATGTTTAAGATAGTTTGTCTAATGAAACTATTGATGGAGAATGCAAATTTCTCATGAGTGTAATAAAATCCCCAAACTGTGTTGATCACAGTGACAATTCTTGTTGGATTGCTATATTTATCTGGGTTCAGGATTGGGTGTACAACTTTTCTACTCCTGCAATGTGTGTGAATAAATCATGGACAAAGTTCTTCACATAAGGACAGAGCTGATCACTTTGATTTAGTTATATTGTCCATCCCTTGTATTTACTCTGATACCTGATAAAGCTGGACCATGTAAAATTGATGTTCATATTGTAATGCATAGCAGCTTGTTACTTTAATAACAGTGGGGATCCTGTTAGCTAGTGGCCTCTAGGCCCTTTTTGGCCTGAACTCTTTGCACTAGGAGTAGGTAGCTATAAGCTTATAACTACTTATTGCAAAAAGAGGTTCAGCAGGCATGGGTGACAATAAGAGAAGATTTATGTAAGGGATCGGAGGAGTAGAGCAAACCAAAGTAACAAAAAACGAGCCCTTTTATTTTGACTACAGAGATTCAAAATGAATCCCCCATTCTTCCCCACTAGCTCAGCGGTAGAGCACCCGGCTATTAACTAGAGCGTCGTAGATTCAAATTTCTACTTGAGGAGATTGATCTAGGTGTTTCTAATAAACAGTTTCATTAATAGTAATATGAAACCCGTACAATCCGATGATTCATGCAGAAGCTAGGAGTAGTATAGGTTGGTTAAAAACAAATCTTCTTGTTTTTTTTATAGGATACACTTTTTACCAGGATAAAGCATGATTGGAAAATGATTCATATGTCATCACAACTTGTATGATTGCTAGATTATGACAGCTTTGGTATCAGAATCATGAACAAAAGTTTCCATACCTTAATGTGGTATAAATTGAGTGGGGAGATGGGCTTGAGTCGTTTGCCTACGCTGTTATATGTTTTTCCTCTTATCATGGACCTATCTTTGCCGTTTGGATGCATTTGTGGCGCAGGATAGAATTCTGCTTTGAGACATTCTCTTAGCTAGTTCTTTGAGCTAAACATTTGACTTTGCAGATATTTCAAAGAGTAGAGGTGATAACTAGAAGTCCGAGATGGATTACGTTTATGGACCCGGCAGGAATCATTTGTTTGTTCCTGGGCCTGTCAATATCCCGGAACCCGTTCTTCGAGCCATGAACAGAAACAATGAGGATTACCGCTCTCCTGCTGTCCCAGCCATGACAAAAACCCTTATTGAAGATGTCAAAAAGATTTTCAAAACTACAACAGGAACTCCTTTCCTGATCCCAACAACAGGTACTAATCTGAGCACTCACAATTCCTGATCCGTTTTCTGTAGGAATGTTTGTGCTTCAAGCATTCATTTCCATCCTCACTAGTCACAACAGATTAATATCGTTGCTTCTGTTTATTCAGGTACGGGTGCATGGGAAAGTGCACTTACCAACACGCTTTCCCCTGGAGATCGGACCATATCTTTCCTGATCGGCCAGTTCAGTTTGCTTTGGATTGATCAGCAGAAGCGCCTCAATTTTGACGTTGATGTCATTGAAAGTGACTGGGGCCAAGGAGGCAATCTTGAAGTGATGGCTTCGAAATTGGCAGCTGATACTAATCACACTATCAAGGCCATATGTATTGTCCACAATGAAACAGCAACAGGAGTCACAAACAATTTGTCCACCGTTCGCAAAATATTGGGTACTATACTTATCTCTGGGCCTCAGTTATGCATTTTGCCCCTATTACCTGAGATATTACCTGTTTGCCGTGCTATTCTCTGGGGTTGTCAATAGAGTGTGATTTATTACACTCTCTTGCTCAGTATGGTAAGTATTCTTACAAGAATTTATCACACTCTCTTGCTCAGTATGGTAAGTATGCTTACAAGAATTTATCACTCTCTTGCTCAGTATGGTAAGTATGCTTACAAGAATTTGCTTCAGAATACCCTAACCGGATTTTTCGGCTTTGAGTTAAATCAATTAGTGAAGGGTTTGCTGGTATTACAATGAATATGATTGAAAACGAAAACCAGATGTGAAAAACGAGAAGTCGAAATAATTTCAAATGTACCCTTAAAATTCGATACAATTTGTTATGTGGTTTCATCATCATCCATGGGTGCTCCATAAGTTTCTCTTGTGCTTCTTCCTTCTCTTCAGATCACTACAACCATCCAGCACTCCTGCTCGTCGATGGGGTGTCTTCCATTTGCGCGCTGGACTTCCGCATGGATGAGTGGGGAGTGGATGTCGCCCTCACTGGTTCACAGAAGGCTCTTTCTCTTCCTACTGGACTTGGAATTGTGTGTGCAAGTCCAAAAGCATTGGAGGCCTCTAAGACCGCCAAATCTGTGAGGGTCTTCTTTGACTGGAAGGACTACTTGAAGTTCTACAATCTGGGGACATATTGGCCATACACACCTTCAATCCAGCTTCTCTATGGGCTAAGAGCCGCTCTCGATCTCCTCTTTGAGGAAGGACTTGACAACGTGATAGCTAGGCACGGCCGCCTTGCAAAGGCCACAAGGTAATCGATTGAGTTTCTTCATGGTTTTCTATTGAATATAGAAATGGTTTCTATCTTGAATGCTTACTGTTGAATAATGCAGACTTGCAGTTGAAGCATGGGGACTGAAGAACTGTGCCCAGAAAGAGGAATGGTTTAGCGACACTGTGACTGCCGTTGTTGTTCCTCCTTATGTCGACAGCTCTCTGATAGTGAAAAGGGCATGGCAAAGATACAACTTAAGTTTGGGTCTCGGCCTCAACAAGGTAGCTGGCAAGGTTTTCCGAATAGGGCATCTTGGCAACCTCAATGAGGTAAGCTTGCCTTTGATCTTTGCCCCTTGATTTGGAGGTTTAGTAGTCCAGTAAATGACTAGATATACGTTCGAGTCATTATAAATATATATTACAAATAGGCTTCTTTTTTTTTGTTGGTCTTTATTAAATGTTGTTCATTATTTCTTCACTTTATCTTCGGTATTCTACATTTTCATTTCCCTTTCTCATTTAATGATGGTAGTGTTTAAATATATAAATGAAACTTATCATAAAAAACTTCTCAAATTATTTTACAAAAAGCAATGTAATAATATAAATAAATATATAATACAAATATAGGTTTCTTTTTCTGTTGGTCCTTATAAAATGTTCTTCACACTTCTCCATTTCATCTTCAACATTCTACAATTTATTTTCTTTTCTCATTTTAATCGGGGAAAATTCTTGATAGGTATCGCTATGTAACTTTCATTAAAGAAAAGTATCGCATTATTATTTCATTTTCATTAGGAGATCCTTTTCTCAAATACAAATATTCAATTCAAAGTTCAATTTCCTAAAATCAATTATTTTTAAATCCGACGACGACGAACCAACAACCGATCGACGATGACGAACTCGCGACGACGTCAAGAAACTAACGATGATGAGGACGACAAATTAACGACAATGAAGAACTAACGATGACGGCGAACTAACGATGACAACGAACTATCGACGAAGAACTAACGATGACAACGAACTATCGACGAAGAACTAACGATGCCGACTATGATGACGAGCTAACGACGACGATAACCAGACGATGAATTGATGACAACGATGACAAACTAAAAATGAAGACGAACCGTTGTCGACGACAACAACGAACTAAAGAAGAGGACGACAACGAACTAAAGACACGAGGATGACAATGAACTAAATATGAGGACGACGACGACAATAAAATATGATGAACAATAGAATAAATCGCTCGAACATGGAGACATGAGACAATGTTATTTTTTATGATGGGAAGAAGAATGAACATCGTACAAAATAAAAGATCTTGAGCATACCAAAATATGGGGAGAATCCAATTGTATTCACACAAATAAGGAAACAAGATTTTTTTATGAAAAAAGAAATGAAGAGGAGACGTGAATAAGGAAAACACGATTTTATTTCTTTGTAAAAATATTAGGGGGGGAACTTGTTTGAAAAAATAAGAGGGGTGGTACTTATTGATTTTTTTTTTGTTAGGTGGTATCTTAAGCTAATTTTTCCTTTTAATGTTGGTAGTGCTTACTAAAAAAACAAAAATCACTATAAATTTCTCGAACTCTTTCACAAACGCAACAAGAAACTTCTAGAGCTTTTCCACAAATATATTTACAACTTGATAGAGTAAAACAATTTTTTTCTTCTCGATAGTAATTTAAGTCTTAAGCCAAAGTCGATTTTACAATTCCAAATTTGACAATCAATAGACTCAATTAGCAAGCAAATGTTTTTCCATCAGTTGAAATCATAAGCCTTAAAACTAAATAATGCCCTCCACAAATATGACAATGTTAGTTCAACGGTTGTTAATCTATGAATATAATGTCATATAAATAGTAAAAAATATCAAATATCGATTAGCACAAAATATTATACAGGTAAAGTCTAGACCAACTAACAAAAACCTTGTATCAATTTGTTTTTGGTTCTATGAATATAGTGTCTATAATTAGTATGTAGTCACATGTAACCAAGCAACTGTTTCTGTCATCATTGACCTAATTTACCTGCTGCTTCGACGTTGCTTGGCCGTACCAGCTCAAGGCATCAAGGCGTTTTGAGTAACGGTCATAAATGGCTATTTCGGGCCTTTATACTGTAAGGTGAAATTGTGAGCACTGTTTCAATATTCTGGATGGCTCTTAGGTTAGGCTAGAGCCTTACCTGGACCAACTGCGGGAATCAATCGCCTTATAATTTGGACTTAGACCGGATTAATTTGATTCTTCGGTAATGATTGCAGTTGCAACTACTGGGTTGTTTGGCCGGGGTGGAGATGATTCTCAAGGATGTCGGATACCCAGTTGTGCTGGGAAGCGGGGTTGCAGCGGCTTCTGCTTACTTGCAGAACTCCATCCCACTGATCAAGTCCAGGATCTGAAATGTTTGTCGCAAGTTTTGCCATAACTGGTCTTGTAATCCTGTAAATCAAATACAGTTGTTGTTTCGTTCGGTTCCAGTGTCGAATTGTCCTTGTTGGATATACATTCGTAATGTAATGTATTTTGGACCTTTTGTGCATTAGAGTGTTGGTTCAATTAGCTAAGAATGTTGTGGCTATGCACGCCGGCAGGTACCGGTCTGGTTGATAGTGTTTGCCGTATTGCCATTGATTCAATATCGGACGATGGCCAGAGTATTAGCATGGTGCACAAAGAAGAATAGTATGGCAGTTCTAATCAAGAATCTGTTCGTATTTCACTCATAAACAACTTTTTCTTAACAAGTGATCCAGAATTGGACACTCCTCGAGCATTCTTAGAAGCGTTTTCTCAACTTAAAAGGCAGAGGGAACCCCAGAAGTAATGAGCAAGAGCAGCGCTATGTGTACAACCTTATCTTTGTTGTAGCAGTGTTGTCGAACTCTTGTTATATGCCCGTCAAAACAGGTTGTGCTAATTCCATCAAATTGAAAACAAGGCCAACAAAAGAATGTTAAATTAATCTAGCAAAAAACAAAAAACAAAACAAAACCTTTGGATTCTGTTTCTTATCAGCCTGGTGTTCTTATTTTGCGCTATTGTTCGAGACTGGTTTCTTAGACGATAGGGTTATACTTGAATCTAAACGTTCACAAACTATTTGAGTTCGATTCGACTAAGGTTTAATTGACTCCAAAGCCTAATATATGAAGATAGCGGTATGAAATATTAGAGGACTGAATCAAGCTTCTAAGCATCATGAAATAAAACAGTTTATTGCTACGAATAAGATTCAGATCCTAGGGTTGTTAGAAACTAGAGTTAAGCTTAGAAATTTTGCTAGAATAGTTGGTGTATGTGTGGGTAGATCATGACAGTTTTTTAATAACTATTATCATGCTGAACTGGGGCGAATATGGGTCTTATGGGATCCAGGAGCACTGAATGTTAGTTTTATTGCTGGGACTGATCAAATTATGCATACAAGGGTGTTTGATGTGCATGGGAAATTATATTAGTTTTGTTTATTGAAGGAACAGTCCAACTCAACGTATTCATCTGTGGGAGAATATGAAAAACTATGGTGGATCTCTGGATCAACCTTGTAGTCTTGGGGGATTTTAATGTGTACTTGTATCTGGATGAGAAGAGGGGTTACGAAGGGGTTCAGAGTCATCCATGTGTGGACATGCAAGAGTGTGCGAAGCAGCTTGACCTTGAGGATCTTACAGCAAGGGGAGCCTTTTAGTGTAACAGGCAAGATTTGGCATCATAGATTCAGTATAAGCTTGACAGGGCTATGGCTAACGGTCAGTGGTTCAGTAAATATCACAGATCAGAAGTCGAATACCTTGCTGCTGGTATCTCAGATCACAATCCTGGAGTAATAACAATCTATACCAAGGAGAGGATGTTGCCAATATGTGGGCATTGCATGCTGAATTTGAAACCATTGTTAGCAATACCTGGACTCAGACATGCAGAGGATGTGCTATATTTCGAGTAACTAAGAAGATGCAGGTGCTGGGAAAGGAACTAAGGAAGTTGCATCAAAAGTATTATGGGTATATTCATGAGAGGTTTGCATTGCAGGAAAAAGGTCGAAGACATTCAGCACTGTATACAACGGAATATGAGTTCAGGACTTGTGATACAAGAGAAGACAAGTGTGGAGAAATTAAAGGCACTCTTGGAAATAAAATACACTCATCTTAGCCAGAAGAGTATGATCATCTGGAGCAAGGAAGGGGATGCAAACACTAAGTATTTTCATATTGTGTGTGCTGCAAAAAAGACTAGGTCAACTATAACCAGTCTTTATACTGGAAATGGGAGCAAGATAGCGACTGATGAAGCTATAGCTAAGAAAATGCAGGTTTTTTTTTTCAAGAATCTCTTGGGGGATTCGCTTCAGACCAAGCCGATAGACCTGGAAATTGTGAAGCTGGGACCTCATCTATCAGAAGAACAAGCAGAAAAATTAGCATTGCCTATTACAACACTAGAGGTCAGACAAGCGTTATGGTCCATTCCTGAGGAGAAATCCCCTGATCCAGATGGATATAACTCTACCTTTTTTAAGAAGGCATGACACATTGTGGGGGAGGAAGTAATAGCAGCAATTCAGGAGAGCTTGATGAGAGGTAAAATCGACACTCAAATAAATTCCACTGTCTTGCATTTGATAGCTAAGAAAGAAAATGCATCGATGCGTGCAGAATATAGACCTATTGCATGTTGAAATGTGATCTATAAAGTCTTGACGAAAGTTTTGATCAATAGAATAAAAGAGGTGATGGGGTATATAATAGATGGGACGTAGTCTGCCTTTGTAGCTGGAAGGAACATCATAGAGAATGTCCTATTATGTCATGAACTGGTTAAAGGATATTCTAGGAAGGGAATCAGCCCTCGTTGTCCATTAAAGGTAGATATTGTAGCCGGAAGGAACATCATGGTGCTCAAAGTGATTAATTAACACTAACCTTTTATCACCTAATTAAGGTGATAGGTCAATTAATGATTAATTAGGTGTACTTCTTTTATAGCCTCAAATATAGGTGAAATCAAAGAAAAATATTTAGGTTTAGGTGCAAATACATCATTTTCAAAAGGGCATTATGTTTTTCCATAATTTACAACACCATTACATATTTTGTAGTAAAATTCTCATCACCGTCTTTTGATATTCACCGAACTGAACAAAAACACTGGACAGACTAGGGCTGCAAATTAACTCGATAAGTTCTGGTTCAGCTCGTGTTTGTCTCGTCAAAATTCACTCAAGATCGTTCAATTATTAAATGAACTAAATATGAATAAAATATTAAGCTCGTTTAAATAAACGAACGAATACGATTCGATAAGTATTTTGTAAGATCTCGAATTGTATATAAAATGAGTTTTGTTTGTATTTGTATATTTAAAAAAAACGATATTTTTTTGAAAAATAATATTATATATTAAAATATTTTAAAAAATTTCACTCGATGTGAGTTTAAAAAACCGAACTCTCAACAAACGTAATAAGTTATTTAACATACAAATTAATTAAATTAATTGAACTAATCGAACTTTTAAATAAGTGAACGGAACTTAAACAAAATAAAAAATAAATAAGTTGAACAAAAAACAAACGTTGTTGGCTCAAGCAGGGCTCGATTACCACCCCTAGGACAGACAGAGACAGAAACAAATCTTAATCAACAAGTTATGTCCATCTGGTTCATTTAATAAAAACGAAGACAACTCATTTTAATTCCATCTGGTTCGTTACAATCTCGCCGGGCCTTCTCTCCCCACCACCGTGGCCGCTCTCCTCTATCGCCGCCGCCGCCTTGAATCTTCAAAATGGATGCGAAGATCGGGAAATTTTTCGACTCGGTTGGAAACTTCTTCACCGGAGGCGATCAGATCCCCTGGTGCGACCGCGACATCATCGCCGTAAGCTCCCCCTCCCCCTCCTCGATCCCCTTCCCCTATCACATCGCAATCGATCCTCGTTGCTGGTTGTAGATGATGATTTATTTCGTATCTGGATATTGTGTGTTTAATTTTTTGTTGTTGGAGTGGGATGCGATGGCTAGGGTTTGTTGATTTCGGTTTTTGGTTGGTGTGGTTGGGGATTCGGTGTCGGATTGTTGATTGATGCTCTGATAGATGCGATTTTTGTGTTTGGAATGCTGGTGTGTTTCGTTTGATTGTTATGTTTTGGATCGACGGTGTGTCGTGGTGGTTGTTGATTGATGTTTGAATTGTTTACAATCTGTTCGGACACGAAGACAGCTGGTATGTTGATGTTTATAGGGGTTTTATTATTGTTGTAGATACAGCTTGACGAGATTTTATGTGTGAACGTTAAACTTCATATCTTAAATGTGTGGGGATGCCGAGATTGCAGAGAACTGCCATTGTCGCTCATATGTTGATGGTGGTGAAGATTTGAAGTTGATGGCTTGGGGGTGGGGGGGATCGTGTTGTAGATTTGTGAGAACTTGTCTTATTGGATGAAAGCTTTGCTGTGAATCATTTTATATGCGAGTTTAGACATTGTTGATGGATGAGGTTGGAGTATTATCTACGATAAAGCTTTTTCTGCCTCATTTTCATGTATCAGATCACTAAGTGTTTAGTTGGGTAATGCATATTGTCTGCTTTCTCATTTCTGTTTGAAACTCCTGGAGTAACTCCCATGCTTCGAATTTCCATCTTATTAAGTCCAACCAGCTCTTTTGGTTTAAATTTTTTCGCCAGAAGGTAAGCTAAATTGACAAGCGGGATTTCTTTTAATCCTGGTTAAAAGTTGTCCATGTGGGTGGATGCTTAGTTTCTCGTTTTCATGTTAAAATGTTTTTAATCTCAGGCATCCATAATTAAACTTCCGATCCTTTTTTAGTATATTAATCCTGTTTCTTTTTAGGGATATGTGATAAATTTATTTTTGGTTGGTTTATTTTGATAAACTTATGAATTTAATGTGTTCTGGAGCCCTTACCATGATCCAATTTCCAGTGGGGTTGCCGTTGACACTTCTGCTGCTCAAACTAACATAATAGTTGCTCTTAGAGATTAACAATATGGTTAGAGTATTCTGTGCGTTCGAAGGAGAGGTGGAACTTTGTGAATATCATGTTTGTTAGTTTTTTGGCTTGTAGCCCCTCGAACTTAGAGTATATGCAAATTCTCCTTCATAGTTCATGATGCATAGTGTCTCTCCTCAAAGGCACTCCCTACTTGGAGGAAATGATGCTTGAGAACCTGAATTTTTTTTCTTTTACTTTTTAAGAAAAATCCTCCCTCGTTATACCTAAAACTCGGCATACCTTATCGGCCTTGTGCTACAATTTTGTCTCATATCCTGTAGTTTGGAAAGTCGGAGCAGGATCTCTTTTCCTATGAAATTACTTTGATAAGAGTGAGAGGAGATTGCAGTTTGGAAAGTCAAAACAGGAACAGTCATGTATATTCCATACTGTTCATAGTTAGTTCCTTGTAAATGGTGCTTCCCCTCGTATCCATGCTCTCCTTCAGGACATTTCTTTCTTGCAGGTCGGTTGATGTCAGTTCATCTTCCCCTTCCTGTCTCCTCTGTGCCTTGTCCAGCTACATAATATTAGAAGACGCTATATATCTTTGCTTGTTTACGTGCTTGTGAGTTTGTTTGTTGTTGCTTGTGGTTTGCTTCTTGTCTATAGACTTATTTAAGGGAAGATCTGAAACAAATGACAATTTTTCTTAGTGTAAGAGAGGGTTTATACAAAAGTAGCTTGTGGATTGCAATTTTTTTGTGATAATCTGCGAAATTCGCTTTGGCAGCAGCTTTTTTTTCCCCCTGATGAAGCTTCCGCCTTTTTAAGGAAGCATGGAGAGTCTAGTTTAGACTTAAAGTTAATCTCTTGATCATTTTCAGGGCTGCGAGAGAGAGGTTACTGAGGCTAATAAAGGCTCCTCTGATGAACACAGGAATGAATGTTTGATGCGGTTGTCATGGGCACTTGTTCACTCTAGACAAGCTGAAGATGTGCAGCGAGGGATCGCGATGCTTGATGGTAAAGGAAAATTGTTTCTACTTGACTTCCCTGGGAAACTAAATTATGTCGCGCCTGATAGGCTGATCATAGGACTTGGCCGCAATCCGCATCAAGTCATTGCCAGTTTTATGCACATCACTGATTGTCTCTTAGCTTCAACTTATGTATGCAGCTGCTTTATCCAGCGTTGGTAATCAATTGCAAATGCGGGAAAGGCTTTATCTGCTTGCTGTTGGATACTACAGAAGTGGAGATTATTCAAGGAGTAGGCAGCTCTTGGAAAGATGCTTGCAGGTCTCACTTCTATTCTTAGATTCTCATTTTACGTGTCTTTCCTTCATCGAGATTATGTTAGTATTGTTGCTTAGAAATCGTTGATAAATTTTCTGTAACCAAGTGCATTGATACTACTATCATCTAGTCTCTCCATCCCAATTTACATAGAATACTTTCACATTTTACACTATTCAACATGTATTTGAGGAGTTTCGTTTCTCGTCTTTAACTATGCATGAAAATTACACCACAGATCTATGATTAAATTATACAACTTAAACTATTATTAATATTTCATTACACTTGCGAAAAATGATGTTTCATTGTCTCATGACACGAATCAAAGTTCGGATTGACAAAAGTGCAAGTCAAACAGTTGCATTTAAATTGGGACATAAAGAGTAGTAAGTAGTCGATGCCACTATCATCTAGACACCGCTCATACTACTGTCCTCAACTGAGGTTTATACCTATTCGTGTTTTTGTTCCTGCTTTTGGTTGACGTCTCATAGTCGAGGATACACATTGATGTCCTTGATTTTTATTTCTCTCTCTCTCTTGAAGAATTATTGTCCTTTTTTTATATATCAGGAAATGCTTGAATGAATTCACTTGCTATTTCTGACCTTCATAGATTGCTCCCGACTGGAGGCAAGCCTTGACCCTGAAGAAAGCTGTTGAAGATCGAATCACCAAAGGTAACACTATCTCGTGCTCACTCTTAATTCTCTTTGCCGTCTGATAAGTTAAAAATGGTAGAAGATGTGACATTAAACCATGAAATGCAGATGGCGTGATCGGCGTAGGCATCGCTGCAACTGCTGTTGGTCTCCTTGCTGGCGGAATCGCAGCTGCTCTGGCTCGCAAGAAATGATGTTCCTCTTACCATGTTCTGCACACCAGTAGCATGCGAGCTAACGGTGTGATCTCAATGTACTGATGTTGCACCAGTTTGTTGAAATGCTCTTTTGTAGTTCCTTTTTCAAGTTTTTGCTATCCCATATGTGACTCTATATGTTGTGAGGTACAGTTTACTTTTTGATATACTGAGAACGGTTTATTATCATGACTGCACATTGTCGATGCGAATGGAGCACATAGATATTGCTAACAGGTGGGGCACGCTGTGGTTTGTTTTGCGATTGCATTGGAATCTTTATATATATATATTAGGCATTGGAATCAGTAATAGAACTACGAAGTATAGGTGTGAAGTAATTATTCTTTTCGTTTCATATTAATTACAATATTGCATAGCAACTATGTTATGTATTATGTATTTCGATGTATTATTTTTCATTGATAAACGATATAATACAAATGTCATTTTGTCTCAAAGTTGTAGGTGGTGATATATATTATGTTTTGATGTTTTATAATAAATTTACAAAAAAAAAAATATCATTAGCTCATCTCGCGAATCATTCGTAGATAAATAGTGTTTTATCTTTTTTACTTATGTGTATAAAGAGTGTAATATTTTTTGAAAAGAAATGAGTATAATAAAAAGGAAATAAGGGGTTGATTGCAAGCTACAGTCCTCACATAAATCCAGTTTTTAAAATTCAAAAAAATAAATTAGAACTAAAGTATTGATATGAACTATAAATCCAGTTTTTCTTGTCTAGAGAAAGGAGAAATTCTTCATTCGAGATCATTAACATCACATAATCCAAACCACAAATCGTGATGAATAGATTTTGTTTTATAGATCATTCGCAACAGTTTTTTTATCCCCATTTTTATAATATAGTGTTACAATATATTTTTTTATGTATAGAGATTTAATTTTTGACCCAATTATCCAACAGATTCTTTATCTCGATTCTCTCAATAGATTTTCACATTTTTCATATATTGAATTTTCATATTTTGAAGTTAGCATATTCTATAGTATTATGATAATATATTAATTATAATAATATTTACACCTTTTGTATCTAATAAGCTATCCTTTATCATAAAAATATTACTTTTGTATTATTTTCATGGTATAAAAATATTATGGAATGTAATTTTAGTTCTCCAAATATATAAAAAAATATATGATATATGAAAAATCATATAGGGATAGGGATATGGATAGTGATTTTTTATTTTTTATTTTATAAGAACTAAACGTTTTTTTTTATAACATATCAAAAACAAGTCCAGTACATGACGTTCCTATACTCCCCTACTTACATTCTCAACATCATAAATATGCCAGCTGTACATTTCTCCTTACTTACATTGCTTGAATATACGAGCATTCTTATAACAACAAGTCTCCTCCACATTACAGCAGTTTCAGACTTTCCTCGACTGATTTTCGAAACCCAGATCCACCATTCTTCAAATGTCTTTGCACAGGACATCAGCTTCAGGTGGTCCAAAACTTCAGCTCGCACCTCAGTTGAACATGAGAAAAATTGGCAAGTCAATGCTTCCACGCTCATTGTACACATATGACAATCATCATTATCAACCGATCCATGATCGTACAACCGTCTTCGAAACCCTTATCCTCTTCATCATCATCAACCAAGTCACAAACGCAAATCGAGGATGAATAACAGTATCCCATACCAGTTTCCTTCAGGGCTCAACAGAATACATCTCAGTCATTGCATCATATCCCAATTTCACACTATAGCCTTTCTTCCTCCAGTTTTCAATACTACTACTATCACATTTCAGCACTACCATACCACGCACTCTTAATAGAGAGGACCACACTCAACCCTGTGAACTCCTTCTTTGCACGTCCCAGACATCAATCCCTTCTAAATAAACTTCACTAACACACTTAACCCACAGGCGATCATATTTTTATTCCAGGAGTCATATGTTTTTAAACAAAATTGCGGCATTCCACCAGCTCAGTAATCTTAAACCCTGTCTCCTTCTTTTTCCTTCTTACAAACATCATGCCATGCAACAATAGCTCGGTGAGATTTCATAGCAAATCCAGACCAAAGAAACATTCTACATCTACTTTCAGATTCATTAGTCACAGCCAGAGGTAACAAAAACATATGTGCTCACTATATAGGAATAGACAACAATATGCTTTTAATTACCTACAGCCTGCCAACATAGCTCAAGTATCTTGTATTCCAAGTCATGATCCTTGCTGTTATTCTATCAATGAGCCCACGATAAAACTTTGACATTAAACCTCTGAGCTGTTAATGGAACCCCAAGATAGCGAACTGGAAGCTGCCCCAACTGTACTCCCATCTCCCTAACTACTAACTGTTTCTGTCATCTGATATATCAGTATAAATTAGATAAAACTCTTATTCAAACTGATATGCAGACCACTTTCATCGCTAAAACATTCCAATTCCTGCTTTACTAACTTGACAGAGGTCAAGTTAGGATTGCAGAATATCATCAAGTCATCTGCAAAATAGAGGCTTATGATTTTAAGCTTTATGCAACGAGGATGGATTTTGATTTGTTGACTACTCCCCATTCTTTGCAACCTTCAAGCCAAGTACTCCATGACCATTACAAATAAGTATGGAGAGAGTGGATCGTCCTGTCGAAACCCTTTACCTCCCTTAAGTATTTCCTGTGGGTTATCATTTAACTCAACAACATAACTAACTGAGGATACACTTGTCATGACCACATCCACAACACAGCTAGGGAAACCAAAGCAAAGTAACAGCTTCTGCAAGAACTGTCATTGCATCGAGTCATATGTCTTCCTGATATCTATCTTCATCATGCATCTGGGTGATATCCTCTTCCTTTCATAGCGATTCACAAGTTCTTGACAAAGAAGAACATTATCTGCAATAAGCGTCTCTTTTACAAACGCACTCTGGGAAGAGCTAATCAAATATGGCAACACAGCACTGATTCTAGCACATATTATCCTTGATATAATCTTATACACAATGGAGCAACAAGATGTGGTCCTGAATTCAGCAGGAGAGGAAGGATTGTCACCTTTAGGAATCACAGTTGAATTAATTTCTTTCAACATTTTTCCAGTTGAAAAGAAATTTAGCACAGCAATAGTGACATCTTGGCCAACTACAATCCAGCTATGCTTAAAAAAGGCTGTTGTAGATCCATCAATTCCAGGGGCTTTGTCCTCTGTTATGTCTCATAAGGCCTCCTTAACCTCCTGAGCATCAAACTCTCTCATGCTGCTCCTTATGATCCATGGATATAGTATATTTTCTACCTTGTAGGCGGCTTCATCAAACTAAGGTACATATGGATCCTCTCCCAGAAACTGCTTGAAATGTGACACAAATTCAATTGTCACTCCTTCGTCATCATTGATCCATCTACCTGCACCATCCTTAACACTAAGGGTTTGCTTCTTAACCTTTCAACTTCTCAGAACACTATAGAAGTACTTCGTGTTATCTATAGAGGAGAACCATTGCTCTTTGGCCATTTGTTTCAAGTAGCCATCCTTCCTTAACATCAACTCTTTGTAGGAACTCACAGCTTGCCTCATTTCCCCCTTATTTTGCTCAGAATACTGCATCCTCAGCCTAGCCTGCATATCATTCAGATGTTTCTTTGCATTCTGGACTTTCTATTCAAATCTGAGAACCCCTCATGCATCTCACGGAGAGCTCCCAACCTCTTCAATTTCTGCATGACTTGCCATAGGACATCCAGCAACAGGGCTCTCCCATTCTCTTCGATCTATATGCATAAATTGTGGATGTCTGCTCCAGATATTCAAATATCTGAAGTGAAAAGTTCTTTGTCAACTCCTGCATTTGCAAGATCATAGGAGAGTGATCTGATACTCCTGACTCTAAGAATAGAGTCTGAGCTGCATACTTCTCCACCCATGTCTCATTCACCATCACCCTATCCAACTTGATACGCATCCATGAATCTAAGCTCTGATTATTACACCATGTATGAAAGCATCCCACAGCTGGCAAATCTTCAAGACCACATGCATTTAAGCAATACAATATCTCATCACAAGGGTCTATATTAATCCCAGCATACCCTATTTTTCATTCTTCTTCACAACAGCATTGAAATCATCCATGATTATCCAAAGCAAGGAACATGTCTCCTTAAATCTGATCAGTTCCTCCCACAAGCTACAATGCTACAATCTGGTATTTAAGGCATAAACAAAGGAAATGACAGCACAAACTTGTCACCCTTAGATTTAGCCTCACAGTGCATAACCTGATGTATTAGAGATATACGTGATATCAAACTGAGATTTATCTCAGCATATCCATATCCAATCATTTTTTGCGAAGTAATAGTTATTTATGACTCCCCAACTGCGAAAGCAAGTAGAAGAAATCCTACTAAAATGCACTGCCTTCACCCTAGTCTCAAGAACACCAAGGATCTTTATTGAGTACCTCTTCACCAACTGCTTGACTGCTAACTCCTTATCAAGCTTATTTACATCCCTTATATTCCAGGCTGCAATCATGTTGAGGAATCCCAGGGGGGTGTTGTGGGGGGGCGCTAAGATCACCTTCAGGAGTTGCTCAGGAACCAGCATTTCAGCATTTTCTCCCACCTCGTACTCAGTCCTTTGAGGGAAAATTTTTGCCCCAGATAGTTCCAAGCTTTCCTGCACTGTCTTGTTCTTTTTGGTCACAACTGTGCATTCCTTCTCCTGCTCAATCACTACTAGATTTTGCTTGTTTTCCATAGGAGTATCATACATTACATATTCCTTAGCCTTAGGCAACTACACCATTTTACCCTTAGGTTTTGATCTGCATTCATCAGCTACATGTCCCCATTTATCACTCTTCAAACACCTCAATTACTTCCATTCATATATCACATCTTGGAAGACAGTATCACCATCAGGACCTCGAAACTTCATCACTTCCACCAGTACATTCTTTGTATTCACCTCCATCAATACTATTGGATAGGACACCCGACCCTTGATTGCCGTTTGTTGATCAGTGCACAAGGGAATTCCAATTTTGTTAGCAATCTTATCAAGAGATTTCTTCCCCCCAATACTGCAAATCCAACCTGGAAAGCTGAATCCATGTAGGGATCTCATCTAGCACAGCATCGTCAAACTTAAATTGACGAACTGATTAATGTCCTTAACACTTCCATATCATCATTATCCGCAAACCTAAAGATAAAATATCCCAACTCATGGAGCAAAATCTCAGGACGTGCAATCCCTTTTCAGTAAGCATCAATAAATCCTTTCATCACAGCAAAGGACATTCTATGACCAACACATATCCAACTAAAGCACAATCCCAATATCTACGTTCATCCACCAGATCATACAAGGATATTATCACATTTTCATCATCATTATCTATAAATTCCAAATCCAACCCATTCTCTTAACTCCCACTAGACTCTATCTTCTCATCAATTCATTTCCCCTACTGTGAACCCACGTCAACCATCCCGGACACCTTTCCTTCTACAATATCAGCCCATCATGGTTTCACCGCAACATTCAAACTCTCCTCCATTTGAATCTTCGCATCGCGAGTAAGAATCTTCGCATCACGAGTGAGAATCGTTTTCTCCTCATCGGTTGTTTAAGTCTCACAACTAACCATAACCCTTTTAGGTCGACCGCGTCCCATATCAGAAGTTGGTGCCGGCAAGAGGATCTCCCCGTCGTCGCCTCAGAGCCCTATCTCCCAACTTTTTTTTTTTTTTTTTTACAGATGTATAATCTTTAATATTTACAAATTAACACTTGAAATTTTAATATTGAAGATTTTAATTGTTTTTTTTTTTTACATAAATATTGAACATTTATGTATAAAAAATCTTTTATAAAAATGAAAACATATGACGACAGATCTGTCACAAAGTCTAATCCACGAAATTCTAAACCTTAACCCTAAATACTTACCCTTGAAACAAGTTTAGGCCATGCTCATTGTATTCAACATCATCATGATACTACATAAAATCAAAACATGTTTTTCATTATATTTTATGAATTTCAATACATTATATTCAACTTTAAGTTTAATCAAAATATAAGTCTAAAATCTCCAAAAATTTGAACTTTACAAATTCATTTATTTTGGTTTAGGCATCATAAATCAATCATCATATATTGAAAGAAATGTATGAACGAACACCAACAAAACTCATGTTAGTGAAGGGAAAGGGAAAAAAAAAACTTTGACGACGGATTCCATAGCTAGAATAAACTAAAAGTATTATTTCGTTTAAAAAAATACATGATTCTTTTTGGATAAAGAAAAAAAAATGTGATTAATTTTTTAAAAATAGTTGGTTAAGTTTAGTGACAAAATTTGTCTCTAAATATAAATTAAAAGTTTTATTTAATTTAAGAAAATATTTGATTAAATTTTAACGACGGATTCCGTAACCAACTTCAAATTAAATAGTGATGTTAAGAAAATGATATTATTATAGCGATAATTTTTATGACCTTGAAATACTAAAAAACGACTAAAAACATCATTTTAACAAAAAGTTTAAATCTCTTAAAAATATTAACAACTAATGATAAATATTAATAAACATCATAAACCAACCTCAAATTACTTGAAAACGTAAAAATATATCAAAAGAACCTTAAAATATTCTTAAAACATTCAAAAACACTTGAAAAAACTAAACACAACATAAAAACAACTCAACCCTTTTTCAAACAATAAAAAACAAATGAAAAATACTATAAAAAAATCATAAAACAAACTCAAATCTCTTCAAAATACAAAACTTTATCAAAAACACTCAAAAAACACCTAGAAAAACTAGCGAAGAAGTGCCATGATAACTCCACATACTCGTTGGAGATGACAAACTTGGTCAATAAGAGTTTGCGAATACAAGACATACTTGATTCTTAAAATGATCATCTCTGGGGTTGCATGTGCATTGACAACACTTTTTTTTCAAATATCTTTGACATTGTGGTAAGAAAAAAAGTCAAATAAGTTTCCAGGTAGATAACGAAGCATATAATATGGAACAGGACAGAGATCATTATGGAGGAGTGTTCTACATTCTACAATAATTCTAAATACAATCTCACTGACTTTGCCAACAAACAAACTTGCTAAAGAAACAAGGCTCAGTAAAGATATCAAAGTTCAACAGGAACTCAGTACGATTTTCCGCAATGTATCAAGGAGCCAGCACCCAAGAAAAGCCCAAAAACTGCTGCAGTTCCAAGTGTGGTTTGCCCAATGTGTCTGATCTTCAGAAGTCCAGGAACCTGCATTCAAGTTTGAAGGTCTTATATGTAAGAATAGTTTGTAATACAAGTAGGAGGAATATCCTAGAAAATTTTAACATGGGCTAAAGCAGAAGTATATATGGCAACGCATCGAAGCTAATAGTGTGCACACTGCAAAGATAATTGTAGTGAAAACAGCCATGGTATTGACATGAACAAGCACGAACAGGAATGGAGGAAAAGGCAATACGAAGAGAAGTAAAGGGAACAAACAAAGGGTAACATAGCAAAAAACAGAGGATGGTAGACGTATTTGGAGAATTCATATTAGTGCACTTGGCAATGCCAATATTAGTTCAGGCATTTCATCATCAGCACAAGTCGTTTTAAAACCAGCTCTCTAAGAAATGAGTCATCAAACAACTACCGAGTACTCTTGCAATCCATGTTATGATACTATGCTACAGCAACAATTTAACACTAAAATGTTATATTTTGGTTTGAAGACTAAATGAATTAATAGAATAAAGCCACATATGCCATCCAGGATAGAGAACAGCAAAAAGTTCGCCTGATATTGAGTTCAAATAACATATTAATTTCTCTAACAACAATGTAACAATCTCCGCACAGGCCACATGCTCCCCACACCAGCCATAATCTTCAGAAGGGGTTGATTACAAGTTGTCAACAGAGAACAGCAAATTTGAAACACTGTTATGACGAGTGACAGTGCATCAAAGATTGTTTCCGCAGATTTTTCCCTTATTTTGATTTTTAGTGAACTACAAGTCTGCAAGCTCTGCATCAAGAAGAGGTATCATGATATATATGGTTTGCAGATGGCATCACTTTGATGGATGAGGCAGCGGAGGATGATATAAATGAAATGAGAGAAGACACAGCCGCACAGGATGTGAAGTCCATGCATCTAACATAAACTAGACAGAAGGAAAAACAGATTTTTCATATGACTCATGCGACAACGATCACTGATGCAACATCATTGGTATCAATTACAACAAAGAAACCAAAGGACTTGACAAAACAAGAGCAGTAAAACGTTACATGGTACATGAACCAAGATACCAACAAGCATTAGTCAAGTAAAACATGGAATGGGTGAAGGAAATGGATTCTTACCTTATACCTGATGGACTCGTACGTCCCGTAAATAGAACCTGAAAATAACAACCAAATGCACGAGAGAATGATTCAGCAACCGCGAACAAGATATCTTAAGACGAGCCACAAGATACAAAACACAGAATAAACAGAACGTCAATTCCCACATTTGTAAAGCCCTTCATCGGTTAACAACTCTAAACACAGCACATAGAAAAACAAATTCTGTACTCTTCCAGCTACAATAATTGAAACCATCGAACCACAGTGCAGCAGAATCATGGAATAAACGACGCACAACTCGAGCATCCATTATCGATAAACTAAACCCTGAATTCAACAGCAATTATTAATCGCAACAAAAACAGGAAACTTGATTTCCAACATCATCAACGGAGAGTTAGGGTTTTTGAGCAGCGATTGAAAGATAAGAGAAGAGGGGAAGTGAGGCGGAGAGTTAGTTACTCACCGACTGCGCCACCGATTGCGCCGCCGATGGCGACGCCGTACGAGACTCTTGCCAGACAGCTATCCTTCGCCATCGCCGCCACTGCTCCTTTTTTTTTTTTGTTTTTTCCTGTTTTACTTTGTAGTCTTCTTTGTTGTTTGCTCGTGGGTTATATTTTCCGGGATAGTGTCGAGCTAAATTTAGACTAGCTCTGATCAGTCATCATAAAAGTTTGTGACTTATAATCACAAAGATCGAAATTTTTTTACTTGTGTTAGGGGCGAAATTGAAATTGAGGTTTTGTTTGTGAATTTTGAAAGAAAAGAGAGAGAAGATAAATGTGTAGATTAAGAAAAAAAAAGAAAAAATTGATTTTTTTTTAAATGTTTGTGAGATATTTTCTTGAGTTATTTGTGAGTAGAAGAGAAAAGAAAAAGAGTGTTTTCGGGTGTTGAGATTACGATTTTGTTCATATAATTATTGAGTGAATCAAATATAATCCAAACACTAGTGAAGGGGATAATAATAAAAGTTCAATAAACATTTTTAAATCATTTTTTTTTGTCTTCAAATCTTCGCAATTTGCAGAAGAAAATGAAGAGGAAAAAATAATCAAAATTTTCTCAACTAATCTTTTCTTTTCTGTATTATAAAAACTTATAAGCATATCTCAAGAAGAAAATTTAATCACTTTTTTTTCTTTTCTTTTTCTTTCTTTTCTCTCCTGAACTCATAAGCACGATGTTAAAGTGAAAAATAAGAACCTATTTCGTATCATTTATGTTTCTTATTTTCTATTTGCGATTCACTGGTTGATAAAATAGAACTATATGGAATCATTTTTGTTTTCCGTTTTATTATACAATTACGTAGAATCAAGTGTATCCATGAGCAACATTATATATAGATGTTTAGTGATCGTAGAATAACTTTGAGAGTCTATTGAGTATGAGTGAATCGTGTGCTGTTTTTTCCTTGAATATATTAAGCAAATGAGGTTACTGAAATGGGTTGTTCATATTCAGTTCATTTTTTTTCCTTGCATACACCATGATATTTTACTTCCATGGCATACATTAAGTAACTAGCATCATGTGTTAATTTTACTGTTAGCTTTTGTAGGAATGCAAATAAGGTTGTTGAAGTGGGTTGTTCGTATTCAGTTCATGAATCATGACTGATCCATTTGGATATATGATGTTTGGATGAAGAGGAAGAGAGACTAATGGAATCATTTGGGTCACTAAATATTGGACCGTAGTGGACGCTTGCAGATGGCATCGCTAAAAGGATCAAGCAAGCTGATGCTACAATGTGTAGTGGTATTTTTCGTTTTCTACTTGGTGTAGTTGTGTTTTTTATGTATGTTTACTTGCCATAGTTGCCCATTGAAAATATTAATAGAATGCTTGCATATGATAATCGATGATGCGCGATGATCGACGATCAATGATCGATGATTGATCAAATGCATAGCCCATTTTTCATTTTCTGTTTGGTGTAGTTGTGTTTTTTATGTATGTTAACTTGTCATAGTTGCCCATTGAAAAAATTAATAGAATGCTTGCAGTCGATGATGAGCGATGATCGTTGATTGATCAAATACATAACCATCGCTCGATTCAATCTAATCGATGATGATGATGATGAGAGATAATGATGAGAGATGATAGAGATGATGATGGTTCATAATGGAGATGGTTATCGATCATGGAAAAATGAAAGAAAAAGAAAGGAGTGGGAAAATAAGAAAAATGACAAATTAAGAAAGGTTTGGATTTTTTTTTGTAAAAGTAGTAACTTGTAGGAATAAAGTTCTTTTGTTGATGACTTTTTGAAAATAAATCTTCAAAATGATATCTCATAAGAATTTTCACAAAAATAAAACAGAAAACAGAAATAATTCCATATAATTGTGTTTTATCAACTAGTGAATCGAAAATAAAAAATAAGAAAAATAAATGATACTAAACATGACCTTATTTTTCATTTTAACACCCTGCTTATAAGTTCAAGGGAGAAGAGAAAGAAAGAGAAAAGATTATATTTTCTTCTTGAGGTGTGCTTGTGAGTTTTTCTAATACAGAAAAACAAGATTAGGAGAGAAAAGTTTTTCTCTGAAATTTGAGAAGATTAGAAAAGAAAGAAAAATGAATTAGAAACCTTTATTGAACTTTCATTATTACCCTCTTCACTACTGTTTGGATTATATTTGATTCACTCAATAATTATATGGACAAAATCGTAATCTCAACACCCCAAAACACTCTTTTTCTTTTCTCTTCTACTCACAAATAACTCAAAAGAAAATATCTCATAAACATCAAAGAAAAAAACTATCAATTGTATTTATCATGGCGTATAATGTTGCGCCAACACCATCTTGGATTGCTTCTACGGTTTTAATTGTTCATATATCTTTCAACGCATCATTATCAAACATCACATGGATTGTCGTCACCCATAATTCTTTTTTGTCGAAGATGTGGTGAGGAGAAGCTTGATAGACTTTTGCCTGTATAAATCTGATTTAATTCATAAAGTAGTACGTCTTGCTTCACAAGTAGTACGTTTGTGCAATTCTAAACAAAATGATTTACATTATGTATTTTTTATTTTTATTTTTTCGCACAGGATACACCTGATGTGTTTTTCATCAGATGTACTATTTTTTTCGCATAGACGTACTAGACGATGTGTTTTTCACTAGACGTGTTATTTTTTATTTTATTTTTTTTCACCTGCGTACTAAATGATATGTATGATGTGTTTTTCATTAAGCGTACTATTTTTTTAGCATAGACGTATTAGATAATGTACATAATTTGTTTTTCAAAGACATTTTTTTTTTTGCAAGCATATTAGATGACATAATGATGTATTCTTCAGTACACGTAGTACATTTTTTTACATGCGTATTAGATAATGTTCTTTTACTAGGCATACACCATGATTGGGTTCTTGACAAACACCATGAGCGGTTAATCTTTGTTCAGACATCTTATGACGGCGAAGGGTGACGGCGACGGCAATGAGAGAGGGTAGAGGAAAACGAGAATGGAGAGTAGGTGGATAATCTGAGGAGTGTAGCAGCGGGGTAAGTGTTGAGGAATAATATTGGTATTTTTGATAAATTAGGATCTCATAAAAATTAAAATTAGTTGATGGTATATTCTTGGAATAAAATCTTCCAAGTGGTACCTTTCGAGAATTATACCTTTATTTTTTTATTTTTTAACTAAATGAAACAGCGTAATATCAAAGAATTTTGGAATGTATAAATATTAAAGAAATATATGTTAAGTATATATTTAAAATAAATGGGATTAAAAACACGACATAATGTTAAATAATATTTATTATATATTATTAATCATAATATATATGATTAGGATTTCTTTTTAAATATAAATATGGATATTATTTAAGATTATTGAAAAAAATATTAAATTTTATATTGATTCAAAATAAAAGGAACAAAGAATATGATATTCATTCTTATAAGAAATACATTATCCAACTTTGATTTCAAGTTTTTATTCTAGTTATATAAATATTTTGTTTGATCATTTTGATGATAACTTAAATTAAAAGGAACACCATAAACTATTTATGCTTATATTGTTATGTTTTTTACACATTTGAAATTTATTGGATTTAATGAAAAATGAAGTGTTAATGTATTTTTAAATATATTTAATTCATAATTATAAATGAGAAGACATTTAATGCAAAACTAACCAAACTCGATATTAAACAAAACCAAACTTTGATACCATAAAAAATGAATATATATTTATATATTTAAATAGATTGTCCTTAACTTGATTTATTATAATAAATTTTTATAAAATTCACATAATATACATAAGAAAATATTATTGATAACTACATATATATTTTTTATTTTAAATCACATAAAAAAATCTTATTTTAGAAATTTATGTCATAATGATGTTAAATTATTTAAGTAGTTATTATCTTCCAATAATGATATAATAATAAAATAAATATATAATAATATTGAAACAACTTATATGAAATAATAAAAAGACATTATAAATTAAATACATTAAATATAAATCATAAATATTATGTCATTAATGCATGATCAACTTAACTTGATATCAAAATAAACAAAATTTTGATACCAAAAAAGACTAAATTAACTTTATATGTATAAATAGATAAATAAAATCATAATGACAATGCTACAATCCCTTGAGCGAAAATACAGCATGTAATCTAGTATTTGAAATCGAAAATACAACAAACTAAGCTTATATCCAATTCCTCACTTTCATTGCAAATGAGGAACAAAGGGGTCAAGAAGGAACAATAAGAACACTGAGAAAATTTCATTGTAATATGAATTTACAAGGCAAATGCTTTAAATAGAGCTTGATCTACTATGAATTTACAATTCTCACTAGCCAACGTCAGCTATCCACGCAAAGGTAAAATTAGTGAAGCAATTATGCCTTCAGAGAAAAGTAAAAAACAGTTTACAGAATCGTAATCACGAGAAAATTTGAATGAAAAATCAAACCTGTAGGCTTTCCCTCCTGTAATGACCCTAAATTGTCATCAAAACTATGGTTCTATACGAGATCAAGGAACTAAAACATCTCGATCAGTTTTACCTTAAAGAGCTCAATTGTCAGCATACCGAGCCTTCATTTCCGACACCTACACTTGACTTGTCTGAAACACGAACACGGTATTGTTCATGTACTTTAGACCGGTTGTCATTCCACCATTGTTCAGCCTGTTTTTCGGTAAATCTCTTCCGACTGCAAGCCAATACAGCAAAACAATTGGTATCAGTAAAAATGAAAAATACTCAAGAAGCTTGTTTATGAATACTTGTACAATTCCACGTCATACTACACTAAATATTTGGCAGTTATCTGTTATATGCTTCATATACACACTAACCTAGAGCTGAACAAAAATAGCATCCAAGTGGGATGCTATCCTTGATGTGCTAAAAATAAAGGAAACAGCAGACATTGACGGATAATAACTTAAAAAAATACCATAATGGAATATGGAAGCCAAACATACCTGAAACGGACTCGCTTTAGATCTCTGCCACCTCCAGGTGTAGAAATAAACGTGAGGTACACACCAGGCTCTTGTTGCTGAACCCACTGATTCTCAATTGGAGGTTCACCTTCCTTTGTTCTACTGCCGCTCCTGTATGCTGGCTCAGAGTAAACAGACCTAGTCTGGGCAGAACTACGGATGCTAGGGGTACTTGACCCATTAGAAAACAGATGACTATCCAAACTACTGAAATCTGCCTGCTGAAGGAGAGTGGTCCGAGTGTTAAAATCATCATTCAGAACATGGGAAACGTCGATGGAAGCAGGACCATGCACCAAGTCAGGTTTATGAGGCGATTTGCTGTCTTGAGTTGCTCCAACTGGCAGTCTTTCTGCCATCTCCTTCAGCTGTTTACAGAATTTGCGTCGTTAGAAAGTCTACAAGTAAAACCTATGGTGCATGCAGTTGATATCAATTCCGGAGCAATATCAGAACATAGAAGCCACGTAACTTAGGAGTCAAACTGTACCTGTGCCGTAAGTGATTTGATCACCTCTCTTGCAGCTTTGCATTTAGCAGTCTCTTCTCCCACAATAGCTATTGCCTCCTTTAACTGTTTACTTGTTCTTTCCAACTCAATTTCTTGAAGGTGGGCTCGTCGTGTAAGATTCTCCACCTGACAGATAAAAAGCAGGTAACTCAAACATATAGCACATGATTTCCATCACTGAGAGGTCATCAAGTCATGTATCAACAGCAAAAAAGCCCCAGAGGGCTCAGAACCTCACAGGAAAGTAGTGATCCTCTAGCAAGTTCAGCATTTAAACGCCGTTATTCATGAATATGTATACCAAATGAAGTCAAAATGTGCAAATAACTGACAGGTATGCTCCTTAGATTTAGCGCTGTACGAACTAATCGCAAGGGGTAAAGGGGTGGGGTGGTGATTCAAGAGCGAATTCCAGACAACCAGGGGCCATATGCCAGCAGATAATTGCTATATCGTAGTCTATATTTATATCATGGACAGAAAGGACTCTCTATTCCTTTCGTTAATGCAATGGCCCTGGCAAAGATGCTATATAATGCCAGCAAAGAACATAGTCAAACTGCATAGACTTTTTTCAACAGTCAACACCTAAGAAATCACCATCAGTGCGTTTGAAGCGAGTAGTATCAGGAGAAAAAAAGAGAAGAGGAAAAAAAACATTCATATGGTTGTCATCCCCTTGTGGTGTTATAAAGTCTACAGAGACCAAAACCTCCCATAAAATAAAGATGCTCACATACTGGAAGCCATGCAGTATAGGAAGAGAACATAAATACCTGAGCTTTCAATCTGATCACTTCTTCATTTAGACCATCATGCATCCTTTTAGCATCATCAGCCGCAAATCTTGGAGACATAAGCCCAGAAAGGGTTGGGGTGAGTGTAGTTGAACGAGGAGGACTAGCTCCTCGCCTTGATTCTGGTGACGTTGCCCGGGAAGCGACTCTAGAACCAGGGACTGAAGCTGGGAAAAAAAAATTTGACGTACCAAACACAGGATTAACAGATTTTGAAATGGTAACAGTTCCCCACTGTGAGCCGCCATTTGGTACAGGTGCTACACGACTGCTAGAAAAATCTAATTTTTTATTTTTCTTGGAAGAAGGATCTGATGGCCTAAAGGCCTCCATTGCGGACAATCTTGCAAGCTGGACACGAGACATTGAATCTAACTTCTCATCTTTCTCATTTAGCTCATTCAACCTCTGGTTCCTAATCCCTTTCCTTTTGGAGGAGACAGATGAAGAATCAGTCTCAACAACTTTGGTAAGTTTAGCAAAGCAACCGTCACAGACACGGTATGATTTGCTCGGATTTGGTGCCATAGATGCCCTGAGCGTCTTCTTACTTGTACACGAATGACAAAAGACAAGCCCACAGTTGTAACAGTTGTGGCATTTTCTCTTGAAATTGAATGGTTGATGACAAGCGGAACACATGGACTGATCAACACCTGAGACCCACTTATGCAAGCAAATAGCTGCAGTAAATTTTGAGCCACAGGCAATAGACTTTGCCTGCTTGTCCTTTAGAGCTTCTACCAATGTTGGGGTATCTCGATTTTCTATGTCTCCATGACCTAATCTTCCATTTGCACCCTTCCCCCACGTATAAACTTCCATTTTCGAAGTCAAGGCAGCAACATGATAATCACCACAAGCTATCTCCTCAACAAAATTCTTCCAGAGCTTACCTTGTACAACCCTGGGGAACATTCCCTCAGCTTTGGGAATACCTAGTTGGCCATAAACACTGCTGCCCATTGTATACACTTCACCAGAGGTGGTAAGTGCAACTGTTAGGCTCTGCCCGCATGCAACTTGACAGAAGTTAGGCTCCACAAGAGCAGCAACACAAGTCGGGACAAGTTTTGATTCTCCATCACCATGCCCGAGTCTAACCGTGTCACCATCACCCCAAGTAAACAGCTTCCCTGATGAGCTGCTGCTGGAACCTCTGTTCCCTACCATAACTTCCACAACTGCTGCCGTATGCCAGGCCCCACAGGCAACTCGCACCGTACGCAACCCTTTAAGAGACTCTACTTCCCGGGGCACTGAGACACTGCAACGATCTCCATGTCCCAAGCTACCAAACGTGCCATCCCCGAAGGTAAATAATTGACCAGCAGAAGTCACAACAGCAGTGTGCCAAGTTCCACAAGAGAGATAAGAAACATGGATACCCTCCAGAGGTCCATTTACTCTCCTTGGAACACAGCAATTCATATCGTGTCCATGCCCAAGAGCACCAGAAGCTCCATTACCCCAG
>LIEC01010767.1:0-52957 GCA_001925005.1 Drosera capensis
AAAAAAAAAAAGAAGCACAAAAACACGTATATTTTGGTGTGACTGGTGGAGGACCAAAGCGAATTTTGTAGGACACAAAAACTTAAAACGGCAATGTGTGATATTTGGAGCCTTGAAAGCCAAAGAACATCTCTGTTGCAAGTAGCTATCTTGCGAACTAATTGCATGCATTTCAAATTTCCAGGATAAGTGGAGCTCCCGGAACCAAACCTATGCTTCCCCATAATCTTGTGAACGGAAAGCACATTTCCCATCCACTAATTCTAGCATTCTTCACAGTAAAAAGAGATCTTTTTAATAAAGGGCAATATCAGTAATGCTGCTACACATCTTTTAATCAAACTATTGTTTTCCAACTGTGCAGACAAAAAACACTACCATTATTCGAAATAGCGAAAACCTCAAATAAAAAGAGCGAAGATAAAGAATACAAAGACGAAACAGAAACTATCACATTTCCACTCCGATTTCATGATTTCCTTTACACGATCAACCGGTTGCTGTGACGTTCTTTATTTGCCTCACACGTAGTATCTCCTGCATTATTTAAAAAACCGCGCAAAAGACCAAGAAAAGAGAACCCAAATATACAACCAAAAGTCATACTAAGAACCCAAAGTAAATGGTTTGCATTATGTATTATGACAGTGATTGCAATGGTTACAATTCAGAATTCGGAATATTTCTGTTCTTGGTCGACAACCACAACTTGTCTATTCTATTTACCCTTTCTAGGAGTAATATTTTTCATTCAGAGCCCAATGGCACAACCCATATGTGTCAAATACAACTTGCTAGAACAACTAAAAATGGCCGCCACTGAGATTTGTTCATCAAATTGTGATGACACATCACAATTGCGAATCGTCTTTTTCAATCCCGGGCGAAATAATACTTTTTTCTTGTTCGACATTCTACAGTTTTTATTCAGGTTTCTAGTGATAGTTTAGGATCTTGATGTGGTGTGTTTGAGACAATAGATTTGTGGGAAAAAAACCTTCCAGTTTTCTGATTTTCTATTTATTGCTCTCTGTCGAGATACATATCTAAGCTTACAAACCAAGCTATTTATAAGGAAAGAATCAGACTTTGCTAAACACGTTTTTGTACAAAAACGTGGAGATGAATAGTGGCCGGTGCATATTGAAAACGTGTTCCTTGCTTTCCATGTCAAGATTATATCTAAGATACTTTCCTCTAATCTTGACATGCCTCTTTTCCTCATCGGATTTCTTTTCCGATTTGTCCTCGGGTTTTTTCTTACTGTCGTCAAAACCATTGTTTCCAATGAGGTTTCTAACCTCATCCTTTTTGCAGAAAATGTCATCTTTAACATTGACCCGTTTTTCCTTTCGAGGGCACCGGGCTTCTTACGTTTCAGATCCACACGATCTTATGAATCGAGAATAATGCTCGATTCGTTGTGGCGGCTATCATTTCCTCTGCGCGTCCTTGCTCGTCGACGATCTCCCCATCGTCGTTGTCGGAATTCACCGCTGCTGGTTCCGCCCGGAACTAGGCGATTTGATGTGCGCTTCACGAACATTAGCAACCTGCCGTTGTCATACACCTTTATGACATCTCCCACCATATTCACCTCGCTCCCATTCTCTGTCATTTGTCCAAGACTGATGATATTAGTGCAAAGCTTAGGAATATAGTATACCTCGTGGAGGATATATATTGATCTCTACTCTTGCACTGGAACACGACATTTCCTTTGGCTTTGACTTGAACGACATTGTCATCGCCAAACCTCACCTCCCCGGTGATCTTCTCATCAAGTTCTTGGAACATATCTCGTCATCCCGTCATATGATTGTTGGCACCGTTGTATAGGTACCACACATCCTTGGTTGCTATCTTCACCTCGCCCTGGTGAAACATCTGAAACATCCTTTCTTCTTTAAGATGTAGGGAGTCTTTTTGCTTAACTCGTGTATACTCCTGAGACATGGAAAACAATAACGCTGGATCGTCCGGAGCAGCGTATGTGTACTGCATTTCGTTGTTCCGTCGCTTGCTGCAACACTCCGAAACATAGTGTCCCATCTTCCTACAATTGAAACACTTAATATGACTTTTGTCACGACTTCTGCTTCTAGTGCCTCCCGCACCTTCTTGGGGCTCTACATAATTGCCGTCTCGATCGCTCCTTCCGCAACCACGTTCACACCATTCGCCTTTGCCTCGATCTGAGATGCCGGATCCGTATTCCTGACCAGATGACGAAGCTTCCCCAGTGTTGTTCCTCTGGGATGTCTGGCGTTTATTACGGGTGAACATAAGCTGACTCCCACCACTACCAGTGTTCTCGCGGAGACGAGTTCTCTACTCAAATGCCTTTAACCGCCCTATGGCCTCCTTGAACGGCATCGTCTCAAGATCGTAAAATTGTTCGATCCCGACAACGACTGTGAAGTATCTTTCTGGCACACAGTCGAGTAACTTCTTGACGAGTGTAACATCATCAAGATCTGCACCAAGGCTGAAAAACCTACTGGACATGCTGCTGAGTTTTCCGGCAAACTCGTCAATGGACTCCTGGTCTTTCATCCGCAGATTATCAAATTCACTCTTCAATGTCTGCAACCGAACCTTCTTTACCCGATCAGCACCGAGATACCTCGTCTTGAGGCTCTCCCAAATTTCCTTCGCCGTATTTTTCTTCGCAATCCGAAGTAGAACATCTTCGGGGATTGCTTGCAGGATATAAACACGTGCCTTTTTATCTTTTATCGGATTAATCTTCTCTTTCTCCGCTGGTTCGATCGCTTCCGACACATCCTGGGCATCTAGGATTGTCTCCATTTTTATTACCCATACCGTGTAGTTTGAGGAGTTCAGCATCGAAAAATTAAACGACATTCTGCCGTTCTCTTTTGACACGTGCTGGGGGATAATGGACATTTTTTTCTTTTCTTAAAAAAACAATTTTTTTCTTAAAAAAACATTTTTTTACAACCTCTTCTTTATTTTTTATTTTTTAAATATCCCTTAATTTCAAAATTATCCTTTGACTTGACCAAAATTTTAGGGTTAATATAAAAAAAATATGCTCTCCTTTCTTTCTCCTCTTTTATTCCTCCTCACCGATGCACATCTCTCCCTTTCCCCGAATCTCTCCTTCTCCTTCTTCGTCTTCTTCCTCTGCCTTCTTCCTCCCCAATCTCTCAGCCTCCTTCCTCCCATCTTCCTTCTTCCTCACACGGCCCGTCGTGGTTCCCGTTGGCTAGGATGTCTCCTTCGGCAGCAGCGGTGCGGCTTCGAAAGGGAGACGAGGATGGAGGTCGTTGATCTTTTCAGATCTGGGGTTAAAGTGGGAATTGATGAAGGATGTCATCGACTGTGCGGATCTGGGGCGTCAGATCTGGGTGGATATCGAAGAAAACGTGGACTGCTCCGGCGTGTCCTGGACGGATTTGGCTGAGCCTACCTCGTCGGCTGCAACCTCGGCCGATATCTCCTCGATCGGGTATGTACACACTACAACCTTGCTTTGATACCAAATGATAGTTTAGGATCTTGATGTGGTGTGTTTGAGGCAATAGATTTATGGGAAAAAAACCTTCCCGTTTTCTGATTTTTTGTTTATTGCTCTCTGCCGAAGTACATATCTAAGCTTACAAACCAAGCTATTTATAAGAAAAGAATCAGGCTTTGCTAAACACGTTTTTGTACAAAAACGTGGAGATGAACAGTGACCGGTGGATAGTGAAAACGTGTTACTTACTTTCCATGTCAAGATTATATCTAACATCCAGTTCTATTCCCATATACTTCCTACTAATTTAGTTGGAATAAGGGGCTTCTTAGGTATTTTCATTTATGTTTTAGTTCAAAATTACCAAAAAGACAACAAAAAATCATAAAAAGAACTGCTATCACCAAGAGAGAAATTGATTATGTCAAGACAACTCTCTAAAATAAGATAATTTACGAGGGTTTTATCTTGACATTATCCATTCTCATTATAAATGGGTGGAAAAAAGTGTTTTAGTTAGCTATGAACTTCATGAGAAATGGTAAAACCATCTCTCATTTTCATTAGGTTTACTTCTTCCAATTTATTGAATCAATGAGGCGAAGCTTTGCAAATTCTACCATACTATAACTGTGAATACAACAGACAGTAGGATTTTAATACTGTGGTTTATTTAATTGATTAGAAAAGATGACTCCATATGCTCTCCAACAGGTTCTTAGTTTATTATATAAATATGCAAGTGCAACCTCATCAAAAACATGATAGTAAATTAAACTTCCACTTCATAGCACTCTACTTATTCTTCATCTTTTTATATTAAAAAATAAAATAAAAATCTTCATCTTGTTTTTTTATGCCAAGCTAACTTTTCCGAGTTCTATAAGTTTGACCCTCTGTGCATTTGCACATTTCCTCCTTCCCCTTTTTTTCTCCTCCACTCCTTCCTCATCATCTCCCTTCCCTAGAGCTTCTGCCATCCAAATCCAACCTCATTCATTTCTCTCTCTGATCAGTTCCATTGCACCATTCTGTTTCTTTCATCACAGAATCAGAGGAAATTAATCTATTTTGCTGATTGGTTAAAAGAAAACTTATGCTGAATTTCTTGATATTGTTGTTTGAGATTCATGTCTCAAGTTCTCTCTGAACTCTTCTGTTCTGGGTTCATCATAAATTCAACATACAGACGAAGGACCCATTTGGCTCAATCTTTCTCAGTTGTCTTCCTCCACTGGTTCTACTACATCTCATAATAACCAATCAATCAGGCAGCGTCTAATCGTATAGAGTGCACATCTAGTATAATCAACCTAAGTAGTTTAACCATAAAAATCTAGGCAATTCTGCTCTAGTTTATAGATTTGTCATTAAGAGAAAAAAAGATTGTTCTGGCTTTCCATGGCTTCTCCTGGAGGTACGTCATCTGGTTCAATAACTCAGCATCATAGCTGGAGTCCAGACCAGGAAGAAGAACTGCAGATGAAGATGGATGAGAGGAAGCAGAAGAGGAAGGAATCCAACAGAGAATCGGCAAGGAGATCAAGGATGAAGAAGCAACAACATCTTGAGGATCTGATGGCTCAGGTTGCTCACCTCAGGCAATCGAACAGTGAACTTGCAACTAAGGTGAACCTCGCCGCACAGAACTACATAAAAATAGAGGCCGAGAACTCAGTTTTGAGAGCCCAGGTTGCTGAGCTGAGCAACAGATTGCAATCTCTTGACGAGATCATGAATATGCTGGATGTCGCTAACCATGGCAGTGGCCATGCTGGTGTGTTTGGTGGTGCTGGTGGCATGGATATATTTCCGGTGAGTTCGTTCCGTGCTGCTGCTGCTCCTGGAGCAGCAGATTGGTTCATGGTTAGCCCTTGGAGTTCACTCCATTCGAATCAGCCAATCATGGCATCAGCTGATATGTTTCAGTATTAAGAAAATGGAGCACAGTATGGTTAATTGACAAACTATCAGATCAGCAAAAGAGAGACACTCTGCTTTTGCTTGTGCTTTTCTTCTTTGTTCCCATGTCTCATGTGTGAGGAGCTTGAATGATGATTGGCTCACTATTGAGATTGTTATGGAAACCATTAATTGAAAGTGGCCCATGTGATATAGACCAACAATTGTTTTTAGGGAATAATATACGATCAGCTCCTGTAACATAAGTATCTCTGTAATCTTAATCATCCTCTTATAAGTTTGCTATTGTAGAATTTATAAGCATCGTCATTATGCTACATACTGTTCTTCTTATGTCTTAATGTGCATGCTAGCCGGATGCTTCCTCACAGTGGTAGCTCTCTGTAATTGCATAATCAGCATATCGACACGGCCAATCATTCATCCGAAAACTGTATCGACCACTAATCCTCCCAAAACTGTTTATGCTAAATCCCCCACTCAAAACTGTAACCAGGTAGTACAACCTATAATTGAGTTGACGTTCTTAAACATAATGGGATGCTAGTGATTCAAGCTATGAGCACTAAGCACACTGCTAAGCCCAAAAACCAATTTGGTTGTCAAGAAAAAGCAACAAAGAGTTACTTTTTCATGCCTTTTATTGAATTTACAATTCATTACATAAATGGTGGAGATGGTGTTGGAGTTGTGCTGATGTGAAAGTCACAACCCAGCACTTCAATTCGTTAAATCATCGCTGCTTCTCATCACCGCATATGCAACAGATTTAGTAATTCATGACTATAAAGGCAAGAGGCTCTACTCTATGATTAATACTCGA
The DNA here is from genome assembly GCA_001925005.1 of Drosera capensis. Classification (NCBI taxonomy): domain Eukaryota; kingdom Viridiplantae; phylum Streptophyta; class Magnoliopsida; order Caryophyllales; family Droseraceae; genus Drosera; species Drosera capensis. The sequence goes on from LIEC01010767.1 coordinate 6,231, forward strand.
AGAAAGACTTGCCAATGAGATTGTTCAAAGTCTTTTGGCCTGGCATGCGATATCTCATTCATGGCAGTGAAAGCAAGTCGTCCTCTGACAAGAGTAATATCAGAACGTATCTTGTTTTCATATGTCGAAAAGAAACCCACTAAGAAAAGGCGGTGAAGTTTCCGTTATTTGTGAGGGAAACTTGAAAGCATTTCTTGATGATGCCTGGCTAGATTAGGCTCCTAAACTTTCATAATCGGCCACTAGATCAGTAGTGGCAATTGGCATCGCACATTGGAAGGTGACAGTATTTCTTTTATCAGGATGCGTCTTTTTCCATGCTTCTTGTCATTGAGAAATGTCTAGAAGGACAGGACTATTCTACTCAAAGATTCGTAGTACAGTATTATACATCAATCATTGTACTCAAGAAACTGTACCTGACAACTACGTTCTGTCCTAGAATGCTATCCGAAACTATTAAGTTTAAGGAGCGCTTTCAAGTTTTAACACGAGGTTTCGGTCTAATGACCAAGGTCGACTTCTCTGCTTAAAATTTTCATCCTTGTTTTGTTGACTCGGCCCTAAGATTTAAAAAGGAAAAAAAAAAAAAAAAAACAAACCTCGTCGACGTAAAAAGTGTCACAGTCCAGAAATAACCTAAAGCGGTTCAAATATGCAACAACCATAGCTAACACACGACACGTATACGAAAACATCAATTGATGTAACATGCATATGTGCCAGTGTACCACAAGATCAGGAAATGGAGCACCGAACTTACCTCAACTGGCGGTCTTTCAATTAAAACAAAAGGCTTGAATTTGTGGATAACAACAACCGAATCAATGATCTCTGCCTGATAAGGGGTTTCAGAGATCGGCTTTGTAGTATTTCTAGATGACTGATGGTTGAGGCGCCGGCGGCGGCGAAGGAGAGGCCGGTGATATGTGTCGGAATCTCAATTTGTGGATAGAATTTGGGGTTGATTTTCGACGGGGGTTGTAGGGTTTCCGTGATCGGAGATCCGGTTGAAAGAAGGTAGTAAGTTGAAGCGACGACGGAGGCCGACGATGTCCCTTTTTCGGCCCAGAGAGGGCCCGTAGCTGAGATGGGCCAAGATAAAGACAAAGAGGCCTCAAACAAACTAATGGGCCCAAACAGAGACGAAGAGGAATTGATACACAGTGTAGTGTATGCTCAAAGGGTGATCCAAATGACTCACTCCGTCCAATCCAGAGGTGTATAGATTGCAACATTTTGTGCACTTTCTTCCCAAGTAACGTCACGCTTTGCATCATTTGGTCGATTTGGTCTGGGTAGGCAATGAAAGTGAAAGTATTTAGAACAAAAAAAAAAAAAAAAAAGCGTAAAAACAAGTCTTTTTCCGTCAATCACCATCTCCATAGGAGCAAATGATTTGCCGGACGCTTCTACACATTGCGCAAATCACATCCAGAGATACAGAAACATTGTGCAAAAGCCGCTCTATTGGGCATGACAAAGTCATCGCTTAATTCACACCGGTGCAGCTTAGGTTCTCCGACGATTACGAGTATATGTGAACGCAAATTAATTAAAAATGGTCCATATGTATGGTTGAGAAGGTGGACTTCGCATGAATATGAACATATTCGCATGAATACGAACATATGGTTTGCATTCCGTGGGAGGTGGAAGCTGAGGGACCCTGCAAATGAATGAGTGAGAGCTGGGGCTGTATGATCGCCACAGATTGTCTCAACGTCACATCTACCGACTAATATGATTGTCTCTTCCCTTTTTGCTCTTTGAACCCTTCTATTTTCGGCCTGGGGTCAACAACGATTCATCGTATATACGGACAGATTTATATACAGTTGCAATTCTTATCATCATACTGTGATTGATAAGCGTTTAGCTTCTCAATTATAAAGTCTCATAATAAAAAATCAGTTTTGATTTTATTGGGATGGGAAAATGCTGACGAATTTCATCCAAATTAAATAATACAGATGAAGTTCGACTATTTTCACCAAGATAATTTGAAGTTCATCACCCCGAACTAGTTAGAGCACTTACATTAAAATCACTTGATAAATTCTCTATTTTATATATTCAAATATATTTTATATTATTTAATTTATATATATTTTATGAGAATCTCTATTTTTAATCTATAAATAATTAATTATGGTATTTGTTTGGGTAGATGGGAGGGAAAGTGCGGTAGGTTGTCTGCCATTACAAATCAACAACATTTATGTTGTGTTTAAGTGATACCATTTGATTGCAATTGTCAGAAAATCTGTCCCATGCGCGAATTATTTTTTGACGTTGGATTGCATTTGTCATTTGTTTTCATCCCATAATAATTATTATATATATATATATATATGAATATAAACTTCGTTTTTATATTAAATCACGTTTTATCTTTTCACAATATGTAACTGCTTAAAATACACAACCTACACAATCATTGATGTTTCAAGATAAATCTATTATATATTAATTACACAAAATATCCCGATGACAAAACCATCTGAATGACAAGCGACATGATGACATGTCATGTCATTTCATTTTATTTAAACTAAAAAAAATCTTTATCAATTAAATATCAAACTTTTTATTACAAATTGAAGGATTAAAATAAAATTTTAAAAAATGAATATCAAATCTTACCTAACTAATTGATCAAAAAAATTCTTAACGTCATATGTACAAGTTATGAAACAAAAACAATTACTTCTTATAAATTTTATACAATCGTTTTTGAAAGAAATAGTTTTAAAATTAATTCTTATACTACTATAATTTAGTAATAATCTAATTATATCGATCCATATATCATCTTAGAACTTTTTAAGTTATATCAATCTAATCATAATATTTTATCAATCCTATATTTTATAAACTGATTATTAGAATGAATCTTTTGTGCACTTTCATCCATTATTTAGTTAAAAAATCAATTTTGAATAATATAATATAAGCAATGCATACAAATTTTAATATACAATTTAAACTCTTGGATGAATTTATTTATAAATGTTGAATTATTTCAAAGAGTCATCAAATTATATTTTCAACATAATATATGATGGAATCGGATTATATTGATTGCATAAGCTGGTCATTAAATTTAAAATTTCTATATCAATATGTTTAATTTTATGTAATATTATATTTTATTATGATATTTTATCGTGCAGCGCATGGGCCAGTACTCTAATTTGTAAAAAAGTACATTTGATCGTTGTTGTATACGTGTCAAACTTTACATCGACACGTATTCAAAATCAAAATATTACGATTATTTTGGAACAGAAGAAGTATTATACAACAAGAGAGGATCCCCAATCATTGGTTGTGGGGAGAGATAGGGCGAGACTCGTATGATATGAGAAAAGAGTGAAATAGAGAATGTGAATGGTATATTTCTAAAGTTATGATTTACTGTTCATATTATACATAAGGGGTTAGTGAATTTATGATTACAATCTTGGATTAGAAAAATTAGCGATTGAGATTAAAAGCGATAAATAAGTATTAATTGAAGAGAGAGTAATTAATTTTAATCTCAACCATTTATTTTCAAATTCAAGGATATAACCATAAATAATTTTATTTGTAACTAGATACAAATCCTTGTTTTTTAATAGATAACGATCTGCATAATCTTTTGCACTTCAATTTTTGGCAAAATATATCGTTTTCAAAATGTAAAATAGAAAACAACCCCTTTTTACCTAATCTGATCCAAACGCTCTTTGACAAAATACAAGCAGTAAATACAATCAAAGTATGAAGAGGAAAAGTAGCAAATACTAACAAAGTGCTGGGCTGTGTAAGAAAATGCAAGTAAAGTGAGGCCGTATAGAGAAGTACCTAGATGTATTGCAATACAAAATCGTCCACATATTGCGATTTCTGTTCTTTAATTATTATCCGAACACGTCATCTTGCTCGCCTAATCAAATTGTGTAGATGACGATTACATTGATGACGGCAAACAAAACACACTCTCCGTGTTTGTATATATACTCCTGAACTGCCACCACTCCGTTTCCTACACCAAAACTACAGCTCACAGGAGTCCAAACAGCCAATCTATCATCTGTGCAAAATCAAATGGATACAAAAGTCATCTCTTCGGGCATACCACATCAAAACGTGCCGGAAAAATACATCCGGCCTGAATCCGACCGGCCTAAACTCTCCGAAGTTTTGGAATGCGAGAACGTGCCTGTAATCGATTTGGGCTCGGATGTCGAACCTTCCAGTGTCATCCAACAGATTCGCGATGCCTGCAGGCTCTATGGCTTCTTCCAGGTAATATAAGTACTTAATCATTCAACATATCTCCTTAAGTCTATTTATGATTTTGATCATCTGATCGAGGAAAGAAATGCTCCACTAGGTCGTGAATCACGGGGTGTCGAGGGAGGTGATGGAGGAGATGATAAAGGTCGGGCACGAGTTCTTTAAGCTGCCATTGGAGGAGAAGATGAAGTTGTACTCCGAGGATCCGTTGAAGACGACGAGGCTGTCGACGAGCTTCAATGTGAAGAAGGAAGAGGTCCATAACTGGAGGGATTACCTTCGCCTCCATTGCTGGCCTCTCGACAAGTACGTTCATGAGTGGCCGTCTAATCCCCCCTCCTTCAGGTAAGAACACTATCATATTTTACAAAATTTTGCATTAGATTGAAACGGAGACCTTATCTAATTATTAATATTTTATAATAAATTTATGAAAAATTAAATTTAAACGTTATTATATATTTATTATTAAATTAATAAAAAAAAGGGTGTATTGACATCTACCCTTTAAATGTGATGTGCAACGTGCCATGCGTATGTGTTTGCTTTTTTTTTCTCTCTCTCCTTTTCTTTTTCTATTTTTTGGGCCAGTGTAGTACGGTCCTATAACTATAGACATACTTACTCCCTTGGCGTACATTACAGTGTGTTCCCATTTCAAGGAAGTCTCACGTCAGATAGCCAACGTCATCCCTTAGGTGGAAACCACTCACTCCAAACTTAAAAAAACACTCCAATCGGTGCATTATTGATTCTTCGAATGAGGCGAGAGAAAAGAAAATGATCCTACGCTTGAAGGATTTATCTGTTCCCAAAATAATTATATCAGGTACGAGGAAAAATAAGGTAAGTTTTGACCAATGCAAACAAGAGGACCAAATATGAAACATGGTCATCACTTTAAAACGGGTGGATTGATGTACAATAGATACCGAATAAACAGAGGTTTTAAGGAAAAAAGACTGGCCTTACCATTCGATATCAGCTACAAATATGTATAGTGATTAATCATTCTTTGTTTTTATCTATTATCGGAATCAATCTTTATCATCTAAAAATCGACTCAATAATAAGCAACATATCCCCAGTTGTGTGATGAGGTTTCTAACACTCCTAAAAAATGAGTTAACTCAAACTTACTACTCCAGTGACCTTCCTCCAGCCAAAAACTCTTCCATACAGTCTAGACTTTTGTTGTTGTTGATTTATACGTCAAAGTACGATAATAGGAAGCCTTTCTATATTCTTCAGTGAAGTTCGTACGTGGCATACTTCTAATCATAGTAATGGGGAATACGGAATTTAAATTATTGTTGTGGTCTAGACTCTTATCTCTAGCCGTGAATTTGTTTTGGCACAATTTATTGTATTTCACATTTTCACGCAAAAGGCTAAAAATTATAGTTGCGCCCAAAAAAAAAAAAAAAAAAAAAACAGCGTAGAAAACTTCTATTTAATAATATTCATTTTATTTGCAGGGAAACTGTGAGTAAATATGCACAAGAAGTAAGAGGACTTGGAATGAGACTATATGAGGCAGTATCGGAGAGCTTGGGCTTAGAAAAAGGATACATAGGTCGCGCTCTAGGCGACCAAGCGCAGCACATGGCTATAAACTACTATCCACCATGCCCTGAGCCGGAGCTAACCTACGGACTTCCCGTACACACCGACCCCAACGCCATCACAATCTTACTCCAGGACTCGCAAGTCTGCGGCCTACAGGTCCTTAAAGATGGCAAATGGGTCGCCCTGAAACCGCACCCTAATGCATTTGTTATCAACATTGGAGATCAATTGCAAGCTCTAAGCAACGGATTGTACAAGAGCGTGCAGCATAGAGCAGTTGTCAATGCCGAGAAGCCTAGACTATCAGTAGCGTCTTTTCTGTGTCCCCATGACTGTGCTGTAATCAGCGCCCCGCCAACTCTAACAAGTAACGGAACCGGGGCTGTCTATCGAGACTTTACTTACCCAGAGTACTACAAGAAGTTCTGGAGCAGGAATTTGGACCAGAAGTGTTGCTTAGACCTCTTCAAGAATTAGCAATAGTATAGTTTCAATGAGTAGAAAATATAAAATGTGAGCCCATCAACTGCGAAGTTTTTCTTGTTTTATGAGTGAATCATATCATAGTCCCGAACTGTAAACCTTGCTAGCAATAGACGAAATAAGGCTTTCATATAACATATTTAAGAACAATCACTAATTTTCCAAGAGATGATGATATGACACAATGATTCGATAGCTGATATGGTGCATGATTCATTAGCTAGAAAAATCAAAGACGAGGGAAGTACAGATGCAATCCTGAGCCGCACAGGCCAGAACACACACAGATGATTAGCACTTGCACTTGATCAGACCCCTTTTTAGTTCTTCAAAAATTCCATGACCTTTGTGTCGTAGGCAGATGCCGTCACTTTAAAACCACGAAATCCAGATCCTTTCGCTAATGCCTCGAACTCCTTCTCAGTCCTCTCTTTCCCACCGGGGTTATGAGCCAGCATGATGGCATCGACATGGAACACTAGCCTGGCAGCATTGCTAGTTTCAGGTGCCACGGGAAGAATGTACTCGCAGACGATAACCTTACCATGGTCAGGGAGTGCATCGAAACAGTTCTTAAGGAACTTTAAGCAATGCTCATCGCTCCAATCATGACAAATCCACTGGAATAGAAAGCGTCAGCCACAACAATATTGGTCTACTAACTGAGACAAATTTTGACAATATAATGGGAGAAATGAAGCTCACTTTCATGAAGATGGCATCGCCTTTTGGAACACTAACAAACATATCTCCTCCAACATGTTCAATCCCTGCATTGGTAATGCCATTAGATCAAACTGTGAAACCGCGTTCGTATATATCAGCACTAACTGCAGCTCAGAAAGCATGATTTCTTAGTACCATTGTAGGATGGTGCATCATTGACGACATGGGGAAGGTCGAAATTGATGCCTTTGATGGAGGGATATTTGGCGACGATCATGTCAAGGGTAGCTCCAGTCCCTCCACCAACATCAACCAAAGTTGATATCCCCTCGAACCCGTTGTAAGTCTCTAGCAATCTTTTCATCGTAATGGTCGAGTGATTCGACATTCCTTGGTTGAACACCTTATTGAACCTGGGATCAGTGCCATGGTACTCGAACGCTGTCATGCCATAGGCTTTGTTAAAGGGAATCCCTCCATCAAGGACCGCATCTTTCAAATAGTGCCTGCATTATAGTCCATTGCACACCGCATCAAGACAAACAACTTTCATACATATATATCGTGGCTGGCATGATTTGCTGCAAGTTACTAATTTGATAAAAAAGCACGTCAGCGTTGATGTTCAAGATCCAAATCTGATTGACAACAAACCAAACGGTGGGTGAGTAGGTGAAGTGGTGGGTCAAAAAGGGAAGGGAAGACATTTCAAGTAGTTCACTAGTCAAGAATTAATGATAAAACCTTTTCCCAAGAAAAGAAAAAAGAAAAAGATTCAATGATAAAAGTACAACCATATATGTTTTCTGAAAACAGAAATCGTATACATATAAAAGCAAATACTGTAAAAGAAAATGGCACTAGCTACATCATTATCTGAAAATGCGTGGCTGGCGCAGGCGCTCGAACTATATTGTCTCGTCATTTTTCCATTACTTGATCCAACTAAAACAATGATACTATCTGTTACTATTCGAAAAAAATTCTCTTAGAAAAGGTCACCTATGAAAACTATATGCGAGTACTTGTTGCGACCAGATTGGATACAAAAAAAAAAAACACCTTTCACTTTGAGGCTTCATGTCACTCAAGTTAGGTGAGTGAATGGGAGAGAGTAGTATCATCTTCCAAGAATCTGTTGTTGGGAACAATAACTCACGACTTCTGAAATTTGTGACTATCGAATTCCTTGAAATGATATTAATTCACACCTTTTGGAAAAAAAGCCGCTAAATTAAGTTTGCGTAGTCTAGCTAGTCACTTCTAAGGTTCTGGTTCAACTAAATCTGACAGACATTCGAATTACACTACCCTGAAAATATAACAGATAAATTTGGAGATTGCAGGGGAGAAGAGTTAAAAAAGTATACCAGCTTTCCAAGAGAACCTTGTCCTGGTTCATAAGAGACAGAGCAGCCAAGGACACGCCATCTTCATTTTTCGTCAGGAACTCACACACCGGCGCAAGCCCATATCGCCTCTGGACACGCCCATCTGGAAGCTCCTTAAGGGAGTAGGAGAGAATGGAATAGCTGGCCAGAAGACGGAGCATGCGGTCGAGCATGGTAGCAGCAACAGGGTTGCTGGTGGGCAGTTGTCCGGCAATCTCCTCAGGGGACAAGTAGGCACCAGGACCAGCCCTCTTGATGATCTCGAGCACATCGAGCTCGATCATGGCTTTGAGAACCATGGGTGGGACCGATCCACTTGTTATGGCCATGGCATATGAACACGCCTCCTCGGTGGTGCTCAGCTGTCTGCTCTCCTCTGTCGTTGAACCCATTCTAGTGGTTGTCGTGGTCGCTGGTGGTTGGAGAGGTGGCGGTTGGTGGGGGAGATCAAGGGTGGGATTGGTGAGTGGAGTAAGCAAAGCATGGAGTGCCTTTTATACAAATGGAAGGTGTTATAGGTTCACCAACTCCTGGAGCTGCTGTTGTCGCATCTACTGTAGCTGATTAGTGATTATCTGAGCCCACCGCGCGTTAAAAAGAAGCAAAGGGTTTTTGTTGCAGTTAGCTGAAAAGAGAGGAATAAAAACGTTCCAATCACTCGAGAGATAGTATCGAAAAGCATGAAACAGTTCACACGCTCATCATTCAAGCAATCTGGATATCCAGATGATACACAAGAAGGAAAGCAAACTACCCATTTGGACTACGCAGCACAACAGCCTCGACAGTAAGACCGGGACCAAACCCTAACTAGATTCCCCACTCCAACCCTTCTCCGGTGGTTGTCGCCCCCTCCACCACCGATTTCTTCCTCATCTCATCCAATATGAACACCACACATGCACTTGTTAGCTTTCCACACCCTCAGAACGTGCCTGCTGGCATATAGCTTCGTCTTCTTGAAGCCCAAACTTTGACTCGATCCAATCTAGAATCACCCTGCCACCAGGATGCGCCACCCAGAAGATCGAGTTCCAGTCCTTGATCCCTATTGGCCCCAATACGTTGACCAAGATGGACTCTGTGTTTCTGGAGATGAGGGATGGGACGTCCCTTGATAGGTCAAAGGTCAAGCCCTCTTCACCCATATGGACCCCCATCGCTCGTTCTGAGTCTGGGATGAGGGTTTGGGATGCTGACAGGAGTTGGAAGACGGGTTTCTCGGCATGCTCAATGGGGTCTGATCCAATGATCATAGCAGCTGAGGCATCGCCAAAGAGAGATTGTCCTACCAGTGAATCGAAGTGGTCTTCTGATGGTCCACGAAGGAAGATGGAAATCAGCTCCGAGCAGACTGCCAGGATACGAGCACGTTTGTTGTTCTCTGCTATGTCTTTGGCAAGACGCAGCACAGTACCTCCTGCATACATGGTACGTACACATGCATATAATTACCAATATAGCATGGAAAAGGCCAAAATGTGGATTTTTGTATGTGCTGATCATATTTTGCTATGCTGCAATAACTCATGGTGACAATTAGTCTCTACTTCTACAAAGTAGCTTTCGTTCCTATATTTATGTTGGGTTGTGTCACACTACAATATTACCAGGACAGGAATCTATCTAAGCCTCACATTAACCAAAAAAAATAAATAAAATCTTTTGGCCTTTTTCTTCAAGAACTCCCTTAGATACCACGGCCCAGCCAAGTTTGGGTGATAACTACCCAAAAGCAACCAATCCAGGGGAAAGTATACGCGAAAAGAGTGCAAGATAGAGTGTATTTATCACATCTCAATCTCATCCGCAAATTAAAGCAACCCGTACTGCAACCAGCATATCAGTTCATGTATTCTAATGAGAAATGTTTTTCAATACCTTTATGATTTTATATAGCATGCAAATCAAAGGAAAGATGTGGATATGCACCTGGAAAGCATCCTTGTTGGTTAATCATGAAGCGGTTAACCGATGGTTGAAGTCCAAGGAGTTTAGTGAGCTGATAGTCAGAGCCCGGTAAGTCCACTCCTGTGGTGGTGCAGAAGATGAGGTGGGTGATGGTAGAGATAGGTTGTCCCCATTCTTTGATGGCTTTGGCGGCAGCCTCTTTGCCTAGCTTGGGAGTAGCATCGAGCGCGAGGTCCTGACGGATGTTCAACTATGGTGCATTGAAGCTGCAGATCGATGGGTTCTCCTTGATCATCTCCTCTGTCATATAACTATAACGTTTATTGATCATAGATTTCTCACCTGCAAAAAAAAAAAAAAAACCCCCGACAATAAGAGAACAGATCAACATAATTTCACGCCTTCTTGTAGGCTTTCTTCTCTTGACAATGTACTTTCTGTAGTTTAGCACATACAAGAGCAGGAAAGTACTATAGGTTAACATAATATGAAAGCTCATGGATTATAAGCAGGAAAGTGCTGAAACAATCATCATTGATTTGTTAAAACTACTAGATATACATCCAAAAAATTATCATGAGAAAGAGTTACAGACATATAAGCTTGAGTTTGTCTTTCAAATCCGTCATGTGCTCCCTGTTCGTGGCACGAAAGTACATGTCCGGGAAGTCATCTTGATAGAAACAATTCTGAGGCGTAGCTGTTCCAATGGCTAAGATGATAGCTGGGCCAACATCACTTTGGGCCTTGCATACCACCTCTATGGATACCATTGTTATTTAACTTCTGCTTCACAAGGGAGCTAATCGCTATGTGATTGTGTAGCTTGGAGATCATCCTGAAACATGCTCAAATTTATAGAGGGAGAGCGGAATAGGCAATGAAGCCACTCATCAGCTGGATATAAGATTGTCACACGATAACATATTTCTGAAGTGGTTGAAGAAAGACTGAAGCACAGGAAGATAAGATAATGATATTAAATTAAAAAATGACCAAACCTTGGACTTTTTAAAAGAGGACCTAAAGGAGCTATGATATGGCATTATGGTAAATCAGGCTCATCGAGAATCTTATATGAGATAGGAAAGAAAGACAACATCATATCTATATAACCGAAATAAAGACTTGATTCATGGCTACTGAATTTTGGACTTCAGGATGGAGGTAATTGCAACCTAAATTGCTTCAGAGAGCATTTCTCAAGTACAAAAAAAAAATAAAAAAAAAATTCAATTACATGGATGTAACCATGTGGCAAAAAATAAAATAATATATATGTATGTATGAAATTAAAATTAAAACCCAGAGAGCGATTGAAAGTGAAAGAATTTTTTAAAAAAGGTTCCTTGCGCGCTTTGCTAATTATGGACAAACAATGTGGGGAAAGGGGGGGAAAATCTCAAACTTGAAAATTGAAATAGCCAGAAAACTTGTGAATCATTTAGTTAATCCAGCAATCAAGTGCTTAGGACTTGGGAGCCTATCCCTAAAACGTAGTAACAGCTGAAATGACATTTTTAAACAGTTCCACATTATCTTAGATTTGTGTTGCTATTAGTGTTATCAAAGGCGCCTAGGCTCCTGGTTCAGCCGGACCGCCTGGGCGGGCTTTTTTTATATTTAAGCCCATTAAGCTTACATCCTAGTTTGCTATTGTATCCTTTGTTGTAAGTCATAGGTTTGAGTATCGATGGCAATAGACTAAATGGAACTGCTATTATCTCCTAAAAGAGTTCCCGAAACATTATTTTGATAACTTTGTTAGTCGAATTATAATTTCATATGCACTCTTCTATGTTATCCTTACACCTCTCGCAATATAATATATTGCTACCTTAACAACCTACTACTATGAAGGTAAAGATTAGTGTGAAGGTTCAGGTTCAAGCTTATGGAAATGCTATATCCTTCTTAATTGTAATATCTTTACTTAAAAACATGGACGGCATTGAGCTTCTATAATTTCAAGTTCAATATTCAATCAATCATAAAAATTTAAAAATATTATCTTCCGCTCTCACGGAAGGAGTCTGGTTAACATATATGAGCTACTTCATTTATTTTTCAAGAACTTTTTTTGTATTGTTGCCAACATAATTTAGTATTGTGACGATATGGCCGGCATTAGAGTTATGCCTTGTAAAGACATATTATCAATAAGATAGTTAAAACCAATGGACCACATGAAAGCCAAGCTACAATACTGAATTACCCATTCTTGGCCAATCCTGATATTGAGCAACACTAATAAATGAACTGGATACTGGAAGTAGTTGATTTGGATAAAAATCGTACCATAAGTGTCATATCCCGAAATCATCATATATACCATGTATAAACTATATTCCATTTATAGCAAAGCAAAAAAAAGGACCATTCAACCTCACAGCTGCCAATTATGCTCGGTTATCCAACTATGAGGCTGAGTACAATTGTCCACCTCAATCTAGATGCGGTGAAACCTACTATTGACAGTATAAGAATGTGTTGCACATTTCGTTTGATATCCATATATCTCTATCCAACTGAGCCTTGCCGCCCATATCCTATATTGCACAGGAACTTTGTCATGAAGAACTCAATTCATGGCATGTGACTGAGGGCTAAAGCACCTTGACAACGACAAACTGATCTATCTTCCACCTTTTTCTCAAATCTCAAACAATGATGTAAATATCATCATAACAAAAAAACAATGTATAATAAATCTTGTGAGCATTAAGCTTGACCATCTGTGAGCGTGCGATGCAAGCACGCATTCTTGTATTATGGAGGTTTAATTTCTCATTCTTTAAACGTGTAGGTCAATCTGTGTGAAGACATCTATCGATCTACTGTATCATCAACCCTGTCATGTCAACAGATAGATATCTCCTCCCTATTGTTTACTTTGCATCTCTTATCCTTGTATCGATAGATATCGTCAGAGTGAGCCTAATAGGATATATACAGTGGCTTTAACCCAACCACACAATGAAAGGATGCCGCCTGTTGCTTGCACATTTCTGTTCTAAAGGGGTAATGCAGATGTACCACGAACATGAATAATACCAAAACTCGAAAGGTGACACATCTAATGCTCATCATAGAATAAATATGAACCATTCAGAAAATTAAAATGGCCAAGTGCATACCGGAGTATACGAGGCATATCTTCAAGGGAAGGCATCCCATGATTTGGTAGCAAGTTTTTCATTCTGGTCCTCAGTGTTTGATATGACATCAATTCCCGATCATTTTCAGCTTTGTTTCGCCGTATAAACATTTTCCTGAAGTAACACCAGTTCCATCCCCATCTCCGAGCAGAAAACTTCTTATACCTCAAGAACAAAGGTAGTATATCATTCTCAATGAAGGTGCTCGCTTGAGCCTCGTCTATCAATTCACTGACAGGTACCAAATCAGGAATATGTACATCTTGTCTGCGAATCCTTGTTTGTTGCGGAAGTTGTAGAAAAGCTTTGAGTCTCTCGACATGATATTATAAGAACATTTCCTTGATTCAACAAAGACAAACCTTTACCCCTTTCGACACCTCATAGTAGTCACTGACTCCACTTCATGGAACTCAGTACTCTAAATAAAGTCACGTTTCGAACCAAACCAACATGACAAAATCTGTGTTCGATCACGCAATTTCAGAAACTAGGGTTTCAAGGGCTTCACTGGAACCGGACAAAGACGAGCAAATTTGAGAGGCAAATACAGAACAGAATTGAGGGTTTTGAAAAAGGGTCTACCCACAACAATAAAAGGAGGATCCAAAACCAACGAATTGAATGATGATGAAGACGATGATCGAGAGTTGCCCTAGAATGCCATTCATGAGTGGATGATTGAGTCAAGCGATCAAAACCCAGGAAAAAAAAATGCTGTGAAAGGTTGGAGCGTGTATAATCGAGTATTGACAGATGAAAAAGCGACCGAAGAATTTGCAAAGAGAACGTTTGGCCGAACCATCAGTATATAATTTTATAATAAATAATTTGATGTTTGATAAAAATAATAATTTAAAATTATTTTGTTTGATTAAAAATTATTTTGATTTGTTTTTTATGAAGAAAAAAATTTAAAAAATATCTTAGGATTTTAAACAACAAAATACTTAAAATTATAATTAAAAATAATATCACATTTTTCTCGACATTATAAAATGACTTAAAACTGATTTTGATCAAGATTTAAACCCAATCAAACACCCCCTAATTTGGAACACTTCTTTGGTGGTTCATTTAAAAAAATTTCCTCTCAATTTTCATCGTATTTCTTCAATCTTGTGGAAAAAATGAATGCGATGATTTATTGTTTGTTTTATGAGACGAAAAGAAAGAATATTTAAAAAACTTTATATAACACAAGATCATAAAAGAATAAATAATTTACATAATTGATCATTTCTGTGAGTACATGACAATGAGGCCTTAACATTTCTCAATTTAACTAAGGAATGCATAACTAAACAAATATAGGATAATTATTTTAATCTCCCCGATAAATTTTCAACTTATATTTTAGTACCTAATTTTTTTTATGACACCTTTAGATACTCAATTATAGTTTATTTTACACATTAATACCAATAACTTAAAATATCTGTTTTATTCTTATTTTAATTAAATCATATATCAATTTAATATAACCTAACACACAAGCCACAACAACGAGAAGAGCACCTAGTCCTCCGGGAAAGTTATTTTCCACATCGAGGAAGATTTTTTGACAAAAGTTACTAAAGAACTATTGTCATCGAAGCAAGCAAATATCAGGTCAGTTCTTTATTTTAAGTCCTTTGAACTTGTTTAAAAGAACTAATGAATTTGAGGGAATGACATAATAGTAGAATCAGAGATGTGAAATGTGCTAAAATTTGGACTAAAATGTTCCTCACCTCTTCGATTTCTTTTCAATTACTGCTCCAAAATCATTGTTCTGCCTTGGTGGGTGCTTGTGTTTTCCCTTTCCTTCCAAGAGAGTGATTAGTAGAGGGTCGGGTACGCTTGCATGTTGAGAGCTACACTTCTATAGTGATTTTCAGCGGACCCAGCTGATTATATATATATATATAAGGTAAACTGTGTTATATAATTTCATGAACTATTTTTTTTATTGAGCGAATTGATTTTGATGCACATAAAGTATATTAGATGAATATATGAATTGTCTTTATAAACTGATTTTTTGTCAACTGTGTAAGCGATAATTGGGACTGTCCATATTAGACGATAACGTTGTTAACTAAATTTCTCAAAATATGAATTGTATTTTTTTTTTTATCAAATGAGATCCCTTAAACTATATGTTTTGAATTTACATAAACAAAGAAAGAAAAAATTATATGCATTATCTTATGCGTTATATTTAACAACAATTTTGAAATACATGTTTCTTATATGTGAATTGCGTATTGTTAATAGGTGAACTGAGACGACAATTGTTTGGATTCAATAGACGACCCCCGACACCAAATTCACCGCTAGCTTCTCCTCATCACTCCTTTGCATCTGAATTCCCCTTCGACTCACCATCACCACCACTCTCCTCCAATTCAACTCCTCCAGAAACCATTCCGTCGACCTCACCGCCGTCCCATCCGACACCGTGGTTCTTTTCCCCTTCGTCGGAAACCAAAACAGCCTCAATCTCGATGGCTAGGAAGAAGACAATAATCGTTTATACTTGTCGATTAGAATTTCGAAGTCTTCATCATTGGAGACGGAGATGGTTGTTGGGGACATGCTACTTCACCATGAACGAACTCATGTTTTGTTTGTTACAGAAGTTGTTGGAGAGGCGGGAGAGGAGGTCGGCGATAGAGTGACAGAGGCTAAAGACGACGACGTTACTGGTGTTGGTGTGTCGTCATCGATGTAACTGGGACTATGTGGCCGTCAAAGCTCACCATAAGATGCAGCTCGTCGGATGATTCCGATGAAGGGGTTGTGGTGGCGTTTGGAAGTGTTTGATGATGGGACGACGACATAGCTCTAATTTTGGAGCTGTTTTTGTTTAATGGTCGTCTTTGTCGGAGGCGAGAAACAAGATGGTGGACAAGGTGGTTGTTGGCTAGTGAGGAGTGAAAAATGATTCAGGGAGGATGAAGATGGGAGTCAAGGATATTCATATCATTTACTTATTTTTAGGTATTTAAATCTAAATGAAAATATGATCAAATATCTAAATATTTTTTGAAATATTTTAGATATTAAGATACGAATGAAACCTGATTTAGATATTTTAGTGTAATTAACTCAACAAATGCATTTATAAAACATAATACAAATAATATGAAGACATATTAATCATCAATCAAAAATAAATGATCAAATTAGAGGAATCTACGACAGCAGAAACTCTAAATCTCGTTGTTGCCGTTAATTCTTGTGGACGCCTATCCCGCCTTAAAGCAGCCATCTCGGCCACCATCATCGCCACCACGGCCGCATAGTCAGCTAACAGCTGCGCCATCATTCTCAGCTTTATCATCCTAGCTTCTACTTCTCTTCATATTTCTTGTAATTTGTAGGTGTTGAGTTTCAACAAAATGGATTCTGTTTGTCAAAAATATTTGTTGTGAGCCACGACTCGTATTATATATATGGATAAAAGTTTCCTGGACCCATAGTTTTCATGACTTTGAAAACTATTCCACAAGCGGCTTTGTTTTTTTTTTTTTTTTTTTTTTTGTTTCACATGGTGATGAACAATAGATGACTACGTTCAAGCCAATCTAGATTTGGGTTACGTGTATGCGTTTTGTTCAATTCAATTACGTTTTGTCTGATATTGACATTTGATTTGGCTTCTAAAAGATGTTAATCTCACCTCATACGATGGTTTGAATCCTAGTTTCTTCACCATGACATCACTATTTTCTTTAGGTTGAAGCCATGAGAACATGTTGGTTCGTTGCAACGAAAACGACGAGGTACTTACATGTCCAGAACTTGAAGCGAACAGAAACAATTACTAGGACGTTAGGTTCTTCAAACTAACCAATGATATGGTAAGCACTTCGAAACTATTAGGGGAACTTGATGCGAACGTTTTCGAACCTTAATATCGTCCAACGAATAGAATTAACTGTTAGAATGTATGTCTAATATGACAGATGACGACTTCAAAGAAAAATCCATGGTGATGGTGGAGTTGGTCTTGATCCACTGCGCTGCATTCCATTTCTGACCATCTTAGTGCAATTCCACCCATGGATTGTTATTTAGGTTATCATTTATTTTTTTTGACAATCTAAATAATAATCTTGAATGAAAAATTGTAACTTTCTACACTCATGGATTGTTATTTAAACTGTCATATATTTTTCATGTAATATTTTAATAATTCAATTAATTTTCATCAATCATTTAATAATTCATTTGGATTTGATATAGACATATGACTATGTCATTTTGATTGTCAAATTTGATAAAAAAAAAATGACATTGTCATTTTTTGACGAACCAAACGACATTCGAATATAGATATATTTTATCATTATCATCTGGGTTGCCAAATATGAAAATTACAACCCAAATACACCAAGGATAGAATTGCTCCTAGATCCAACTTTTCCACACCTATCATCTTTGAACATAGACAAATTGACAAATCTCACTTGTTGCCGACAAATGTAGTTTTATTGAGAGTTACCTAATCGCACATTGATTCATAGACTGTCAAATTCAGACAAATCAATCATCATGCTGTTAATAATGACGCAGTGCGCATAAAGCCCACAAAGCTGGAGCTCCATACACATTATCAGCGAACAAGCATTAACTCAGTCAGGGGCATGTGGAACTGTAAGATGTATCGACTGCTCCTGTGTCGGCACTGACAACCAGCTCCAGCTTAGCCAACAAAAACCAGAGTCATCAACAGCCAACTTCGGCCGGCCGCCCCGGGTCAGAGATTCTCACAGTGATTATTGATAATTACAAAACTTAGACGCCATTTCATCCATCCTCATTGCAACCTTAAATGGAACAGCAACTGCATAAAATGCCAAGAATTGCCCAAGTGAACTGCCTCAGACATACCTGCCGACAGCCACATCCTGTAATGAATACCTGATCAATTTAAGCATTCAATAGATTATAGGAGAACAATTGGGATAAAATCGGATTCCATTCATAGGGGCTCACCAGCGTTTCCTACAACAGAACAGAATTCACAATGAGTAAGAATGAACAATAGGAGTTTGTTATTTATACTTGTTTAAGTCTCTAACAACCCAATCAATTATGATCCTTCATCTACTCTCCATATCAATGGTTGAGGACGATTGAATCAAGCCAGCACAAGCCCAAAAATAACCCACAATGCCAGCCGGCCCAACAAAAACCCAAAAAACAAGTCAGCCACATGAGACACCCAACTTGCCACGTTACACAGCACACACCACCAGTTACCAACACTTTCACATTCACCAACAGCCACGTACACTTCAACATACTCTCCATCACTTCCAATCCAACCACCAAAACGCAGGCATAAACTCCCAAACTCCAAAATACCATCTTCGAATCTCATCATCAACCATCAACCATAAACATCTTATATCCCACGAATTCAACCACAACAATCCTCAATTCTTTCACGCAAATCCACATATCCCAACATCATTCGTTACACATCCCTGTCTAACATACAAAAAGAACAATCATGCGGTCAGAAACAACAACAGAAATATCATGACAGTACCTTGCTGGATTGGGGAAAAATAAAAATAAAAATGCATGGGCCAAAATTTATATATAAACACTGGCCTCTTCAAAGCTCACTTTATCGATACATATCATCAAGAAAATCAGCCAAGGAATCGAATAAAAAAGAACCAAGTCATCAACCAACACTGCTCCAGTTACAGAGTTGCCCTCACCTAATACTACAACGGGAGAACACTTATATGTAGCCTTAACTGGTGACCGAATGTCTCAGAGCCATCACTCACAAAAGAAGTTTGCAACAAAGAGGCATGAGGCTTCGGGAGAATGTAGCAATAAAAACTGCGAACAAAACAGCAGTTATAGTTGCTTTCAACAAATGAATGGGTGAGATGGTACGGCGAGCACCTCCCATGGACCTAGAACGCACATTCCTGCGTATCTGAGAATTGCCAGTCAGGATGGAGAGTAACTTGGGCTTTTGCTGTTTCTTCGAAGTCCCATCGATATGAACTCCCATTACAGCCATAAAGTCCTTTGCAGGGGCCTCATCCCCATCTTTGACAGCAGGTTCTGGCTTATGGGTACCCTTGAGTTCTGGTGCAATCTGCAATCGGATTCTTCTGCTAGCCATTCCCTGCTCCACAGAGATCGAAGGGATGGACTGCTGTTCACGGAGATGACTACGGACCTTGATAATATTTTCAATCCTTTTGGTTCCATTCACATGCCCCATATGAATAACCGGAGGGCCATATGTCGAGTTAGGAAAGTTGCAGAAGTGTTCGAGAGAAGCATCGGAGAATAAATCATCATTTATGCAAGTGATATTTTGTTCCGGAATCCTACTTCCGTCCTGCTGGCCAAACTCCAACAAAGAGAGACCTCTCTGTACAGGAAAAAAAGGAAGAATAATGTTAGTGACTTCAACAAAGGTCTAGCAAAAACTTTGAAGTTGTGGAACAACTACTTTTGCTTGAAGTGCACTATACGTTTTCCAGTACCTCCATAGGATTTCCTTCCCCATCGAGGTCACTCCAGGATCTAATCTCCTCGATGAAAGCATGCTCCTCAGATGAGCCACTATCCTCCCCACCTTGGACTTGGTCCAACGAGGTCATGTCATTTTCACCTCCGAATATGTAGCCATCGGTAGTAAAAACAGAATCCAGAAAGTCAGAAATGTATTGTTTATCAAAGATGCTGCTCTCTGAGGGCAGTACAGTGTGAGCATCGTCCTGCTTCGGGGTGACAGGAAAAATCAAGTCATCAGCTAGCTCAAACTCCATGTCGTTGAAAAGGGAAAGAGATGGCGAGTTCTGAGGATCCTGGAAACAGTTCAAAGCCTTGAGAAGTTGAGAATCCACCTGAATATGAAAAAGTAGAAGTATCAAGTTCAAATTCTAATGTCATGATTATAGCTCATCTAAACGTCTCAGATTTTACTGTAAAAGAACACTTATGCTCACCTCATGAGTTTTTGCTGTTTCAACTTCAACCTCTGGATCACAGTTTCTGGTGGACTGATCGGGTGCAATCATGTCGCATGATTTCATATCACAATTTTCATCAGCAGAATTCTTACCAGCAGTCCCAACTGAAACCGGGGACTCTTTAGCTGCACCAGATTCTGAAATTAAATCTTGGCGTGAATTTTTTGTCGATGTAGGAGATGGAGCAACCGTTTCTCCTTCATCAATATTGGAACCATCATCCTTCTCTTCTTGTTTTGTATCCTCATGTTTCATGTCCTCATCTTTCTTAAACAAACGACAAAGAACAAAAGCTTCCTGCAAGTAACAATCTACATCAACAAACTGCACAGCCAAGTCTTTATAGCAACAGTTACGAGAAGATAGGCTACAGCCCAGAATCTGAGATAGAATTCCTTGAGAAACAAAGATCATTGCAAAACCAGGTTATCTGAAACCTCTTCTACAGATCATGGTGAAGAAGGATCGTTTACAGAAACAAGGGAGTCATGAAGCTGGGATTGTTTACTCAGCTTCATACCATGAAATTACTCAAAATGAAATGAAACTGTTTTTTCCATGTTAAATCAGTAAGATTAGGCACGACGGGAAAAAAAGAGTAAACACTAAGATTTACATCAATAGAAACACCAAATAATCATACTAGTTCAAAGTCCACAGAGAAGCTTAGAATTAAAAGGAAGAGTCCATACCTGACCAGGTTGTAAACCATCTAGCTCCTTCAGAGTAGTACGGTACTCATGAATGACCCAATGAGTACGAATTCCCCTAGGCGCACGACCAGTGTAAAATACC
This sequence comes from Drosera capensis, assembly GCA_001925005.1. NCBI lineage: Eukaryota > Viridiplantae > Streptophyta > Magnoliopsida > Caryophyllales > Droseraceae > Drosera > Drosera capensis. Next base: position 27,492 of record LIEC01010767.1, read on the forward strand.
AAGGTTTTTTTTGTGCCGATTAATCCCATTGTCTTTGACACAATTCTTCTATCTTTCCCCGTTGCTTTCCAGTATCCAGCACCTGTAGCCCTATTAGATCTCTGCCCATTTGGATATTTCTTGTCCCGAGGACAGAAGAAAAACCACTCCGGATCTGGAGTCCTTATAATTGACAGATCTGAAAATTTTTAACACAAAGATGCCATCAGTCATCATGCCAAGTAATTGTGCAACTAATTACACAAGTTGGCATAGCGTATTCAAAAAGTAGTAGCATTCATAGATTCAAAAGTCTGACCAATTTCCAAGCTAAAAATACTATTACCAAGTCACACCAACCCAGTCTTACCAATTACCAAGTTATAATTAAGAAATCAAACCAACCAGTATTACCAAGTCAATTGGCACACAAAATTTCAACAATGGAACTACTGCCACCCATTGAGCACTCGATCATCGCAACCGAGCATCAAGAATCAAGAATTATATAAGAAGACACTTAGCATTTCAATGTGGTAGATAGCCCAAACATGCTGATCAAATTCACGAGACAACAAACCAACTCTTGATGTATTGCACGCTGAAAATTTGACATATTTCTCAAAAATTATCAATTAACCAGCAAAAGAAAGTAAAATCGAAGGAAAAGAGTCCCATATCAGGAACCCTAACACCTCACAAATAGAAAGAACAAAACCAGGAATTTCTTGAAATCAGATCATGTTATCTGCCAAACCCACATCAATAATCCCGCAAACAATTCCAAATCAATCACACAGAGTCCAAATAAACCAACCGATCAAACAGAAACCAATAGCGCACGAGATTTCAAACAATATCGAGCTTCAAAACTCGACTAATCAATCACATGAAAAAAGGGTATCGGAGGTTTCCCGAAATTAAACAAAAAAATTATCGATACCCAAATGGAGCAATAAACCAGACGAAAAACAAAATCTATTATTATTATTATTATCGTCCCAAATCAAACACCCCAAAAAGCAATAAAAAGGTGGGATCTTTACCAGGCAAATCCCAGGGCTCGACTTTGCACACATCGACTTCCCTGATGACATCAACCTCCTTATCATTCCCGTTGATCTTCAGCCGCAAATAGTGATCGATCAGTTCCACGTCGGTTGGCTTGAATCGGAACCCTAGGGGCAACGCCTCGCTCGCCACCTGAATCGTCATCTCTCTTGTTCACGAAACCCCAACAGCACCAGCACTGGAAGAAATCAAAACACAGATAATCCCGCAAGGTGAAAAAATGGGAAGGGAATTTGAAGAGGACAACAGTGATGATTGATGACGGTGAAAAGAATGGTGAGATCTCAAGCCGTGGTATTTGCGTGTATATGTAAAATGGGAATACCGCGTTGAATTGGTTTTGAAATGGCGATTTTGCACTTGGGAGATTGAGAAGAGAGTTGTGAATGTGAGGGGTATAAGTGGAAAATAGAGGGGCAGTTGAATGGAGTGAAGGGTGTGGTGGGTTTCGGAGAAGTGAGGATGTAACAGCTCCAATAGGAGTAAGACACGTGGTTTTCGGAGTACTACAATGAGTTCCGCATGAATGACGTGTAATTTTGGGTGATATTTTTGGTCGTTTGAAGTTGATGCGAGGACTGAGGAAGGTGGCTGGAAATTCGTGGAAATGTACTGAAGCAAGTTTCCCATTCTACATATGATATTTAAACGCATTTGACTGAATTTAATTTTAGTGCTGGTTAATCTTAGCATATTTTGATATTTGATTGTAACTTGTTTTCATATTTTATCCTCGTTTCTAGTACCTTATCTCTTTTATTTTAAATAAATAACAATTTGATCCAATATATGAATTTATGTGTATGTTAAACTTGTGTGGAATGATTTACCATAGTGTTTGTGAGAAGAGATAATTAATATACTGTAATACATGGTTATTGTTTATTATTTTTTATATGAAAATATTACTAAATATATATATTATATATTTTTTGAAACGATACAAACGAACAAATATTGTTTATATTATGAAACAAAATAGTGTTATTTTTAAGAACAATGTGTAGAAAATAAAAACATTGTCGTACGGTGTAGAAGAGTAACACTCTTGATTATAAAACAGGATTGTAAAGCAGTTTTATAGGGGTAGTATTTTATAACGTTGTGAGATATTTTTCCGTTTCAATTTAAATGTAATCATCTGATCCGATACGAATTTTAGATATGTGTTGAACTTATACGTGATTTGATAAGGAAAGATACTTTTCCCATCTCAATTTAATTATTAACAATTTTTTTTGTCAATTTCAATATAAATACAACACTTCTACTCTTTCCTTATTTGATAATGACTTATATTAATATAATCAAAACTACTTAACCACCTTTTTTCTTCCTATCTCTCATTCTCTAATATCCCTAAAATTTTATAACTGAATTTAACTTTTTATTGGGTTATTAAGCCAATATATTATTTGGGAGATCGAATTAAACAATATCTAACGATTGAATCGATTATAAATTAAATATGTTTTTCAAGATCTCAAAATTTTGAGATAAAAATAAATATAAAATATGATAATCATTCATAAAAATCTTTCTATTTATATATCTTATAAATGTAATTAAAGGTACAATTCAGGACTTGAACGTAAGATCTTCTCGTCTTTGTGTATTTCGATTCGCAAACCAGTCAACCGGCAAATTAAGTATATTAGGGATGATGGGACTTTATGTACGCATATTAAGTATTCGAATGTGTCGACGGAGTTTGTGGAGATATTGATGTTGTTCTTGAATTGGAATATGCTGTTGATCGTCCCTTCTGCTTGGGGGAGCAACTTCTTTTATACCTATCAGTTTAATAATGTGAACGGGGAGTTGTTTAATTTGAGGACTAGAGGGTTCAACAATGTGTTGTATTGGGGCGCACAGATGGTCGGGTCTGCTGGGATCGGGTACTATGAGTATTGGACAATTGTTTCTAAAGCAAATTCTTCTATGGATGCGAACTGTGAGAACTGGGCAATTGTTTATAAAGCACGGACTCATGAACCTGGTTGACAAGAATGCACAAAGCATTTATAATATGCAATAGTATAGTAATGCTAGTGGTATTGGAGTTACAGATGAAGAATCCGAAACAAAAGAGTTCTCTTTTTTCTGTCACGAAGGTTTCTCGTTACATGATTTGAAAGGTTTGCCTGAGTTTGTGCACTTTACCGCTTTTTTCCTTTACATCTTTCTATGGGACTATGCGTTGTTTTGCTTACAACAAATCTGCAGGAACCTCATTACAAAGTAACAAGAGGAGCATCGCTTTTGTTATCGGACATTTGTGCCTCACTTGCTACGGCGGTCGTCGTAGTTTCCGGAACTGCTACTCCCTCCTTGGCTACCACTGGCTCCTTCGCTACCACTTCCTCCTTGGGTACCTCTGCCTCCTTGGCTACCACTGGCCCCTTGGGTACCTCTGTCTCCTTGGCTACCACTGGCTCCTCGGCTATCACTGTCTCCTTGGCTACCACTGGCCCCTTGGGTACCTCTGCCTCCTTGGCTACCACTGGCTCCTCGGCTATCACTGCCTCCTTGGCTACCACTGGCCCCTTGGGTACCTCTGCCTCCTTGGCTTCCACTGGCTCCTCGGCTATCACTGCCTCGGGCTCAGGCTTCTTTTCAGGCTTTGCAGGGGTGACGACAGGGGCTGCAGCAGCTTCAGGTTTGGCCTCTTCATTGGGTTTGGTTTCGACAGCTGGCTCTTCACCAGGTGTTGATTCCTCAGTGGGCTCTTTTTTCTTGGTTGCCTCAGCTTGCTCAGATAGCTCTACCAAGGGCTCTTCCTTTTTGATCTCACCTCCATTGTTCTCCTGCTAATAACAGCATAACAGAGCTGTTACATCTTTGAAGAAAATAAAAGAAACATTATGATATGAAGTTGAGGACGCATTGATTGGAAACCTGTGCAACCCTTTCGGATTCAGGCTTCTCGACAGGGGTAGGAGCCACTTCAGGAGCGACATCGGTCTCCACGGTGTTGGGTTTGCTCGCACAACCTCCCATGATAAGATCAAGGATGAATTGGGACGATTAGCAAGATAACGGAGGTGGGGAAGAGTCTTATTCAGAATGTTGTTATTGTGGTTGTCTGCAAACCAACCGGTGAGGATAATATGAGAAGAAAGAAGCTGAGTGCTTATATAAGATGGAGATGAGAAGGACCTGAGATTCAACTTCTGTTTCTATGTTTAGGACATGCTGAGATTTGGCTAGTTTGTTTCTGTGGCTGATCTTGTTCGTTAAGACATTGTCAACAGATTGGAAAGGCGCAAATTTTGAATGGTGAAGGTAATCATAAGGGGTTGATGCAAAAAAGGTGGATAATTTCTGTGGTTATAAAGCTGTGTATTGCAGTATTGTTAACCTTTTTCTGCTGGTTTTCCACTAATCAAAGTCATCAATTCTAAAATAGGCTACAACTTACGCCTTTGCTTGACTGATGTGCTGGTCAAGGCCAGAGGTGGAGCCAGGATTCTAGAATAAGGCGGCCGGGCCAAATGAGTGTTAAACATGCGAAACAGTTGTTTCAAGTGTCTGACATCCTTTATTTAATTTAGAATGAGTGCGTTTTATGGGATGAAAGTTATGATAAATAATAATGCTAAATAAGTTATGTCGTAAATATATTTTTTATATTTTTGTTTATTTTAAGTGAAATATAATTTTTCTATTATTTTTTCTTTTAAAAAGGTTTTATTTTACTTTTGGTTTATTTTGAATATGTAAATTTTGGGTATTTTGATTTTTTCCTGACTTTCTTCTTTTTAATTTAATAAATGATTTTTCTAATATTGCTATAAATTTTTCTTTATTAAGCTCACATAATTTACGTGATACCACACGATGACATAACAAATAATTAATATTTCTATGAAAAATTTTTGTATATAAGATCAATCCAAATATTTATGTCAATATTTTTTTTCCTTTAAAAAATATTTCCTTTATTTTTGTTTTTATGTCGAATAGATAATTTTTGTATATTTTTTAAAGATTTTTTTTTGTTGACAGTTATTTCCATCACCGTCTTGCACGACATCTTCCAATTTCTTCAACACCGATCGATTGATCCCTCTCTTCAAAGTCCTTTTTGAATAGACGTAGAGAACAACGATTTCTCTCGACGTTGAGGATGTCAATTGCTTAGTGGAATTCAAAATGGCCAACGTCTTTCCAAAGTTCGACATTATCATCGTCGTTGACGTGATCGGATACGAAGATGGCAAAATTGATACAACATTATCCAGGAATTTTGTTTCCGATCTCAATGATGGTGTTTTGGGGGCATATTGAAATTATGAGGGAAGACGTTGTGACTGTGATTCTTTGCTAGTGCACTGTTTTTCTTGATTGATTTTGTTGTGAGGGAACATACTGTTTTCCGTGAAGCTGCGAGGGAATACTTGGTGGATGTGATTTTTTACAGCTGTACTGTTTTCCTTGATTTTGTTGTGAGGGAACGTATTTCATATTAAAAAGGGGCTGAGAAAGGGCATATTGAAGTTGTGAGGGAACGTACTGTTTTTCATGACTGTATTTGATTTTATCGAGGATGACGTACGTATAATTTTGCCATCAACTAAAGGGATGTGGTGTGTTTGGTTTATCGTCAACTATTAATATAGTGTTTGAAAGCAGTGTTGGTGACGACGTACTGTAGGTTTCGAGGATGGACGTATATCGGCTAGTGTTTTTGACGATTTTGTTTGTAATTATCGTGTTTTTGATTGAATCCTCTTTTGTGATTAAAATAGTTAGTATTAAAATCTTATAAGTTGATTTTAAATCAGATATGTAATTATCGTGTTTGGTTTTGATTTATCAAAATAATAAATATATTTTGTTTGATTTCGATTTTCAATTTTGAAAAATAACAAACAAATTTAATTTAATTAACCTAAATCGGGAAAAAAATTCGATTGTTATCAAATTATCATCTCTACTCCGTAAAACTGTGACCTAGCTCTCTCTCCCGGTACAATAAATGGGCTGCATCAAGTTAAATGAAATGGCATGATTAATCCATTGAATAGTGGACGAAAGTCCAAAGTAGACAAGGGCCAACATCACTAAATTATCCTGTATTGTTTATGAAAATTCAACAGTTTCTATCTAGTTCGAATGATAAAAAATACTCCATCTTACAAAATATAATATTTTGACTATTTTCGTTTTATTTATTAGACGACATAAATATGAAATATTTTATAACCAAATTATACTACATAACAAGAATTATTATTAATGGTTTATAAAAAATTTATAAAATAATATTATTTTATTATTTTATGAAATAAATCTAAAGTCATCACGATATATATATATATAATAAAAATATTATAATATTAATAAAATGAAGATAATATCAATAAAAAAGAACTTGCATATATACATTGAACTGCCACCTCTCTTTTGTGAGCCCTCGGATCAAAAAAGGATCGGCCCACTAAAACATGAAAGAGTCCAACCCCAACCCAAAAAACCATCGTGATCACCCCACAACCTGGGGTGAAATCTTGCGTCATCCACGTGTCAGAATATCAATGGCCCACGAGGAGATGAAATGAAGAGGAAAATGAGGGACACGTGATATTGCACGCAGGGCCGGGACAATTGACTTTGCCGTAGAAGGGAAAAGGGATAGAGAAGAGTGGGGTTGGGTTGTGGGGGAGAGAGAATTTGAGTTTCATTTTGTGTGGGGGTGAATTTCAGTTGCATTTCATCTACTTTTCTTCCTCTCCATTCTCCAACCACACCCACTGCAATTCGCCCATTCTTTCTATAAATACTCTCTTGCCATCTTCGTCAAATGTCCTTACTTTTTTCCACTTTCAATTCAGATTTGAGGCGTATTAGAGAGTGAAAGGAAAGATCTGTGTGCGTGAGAGAGAGAGAGAGAAGAGAGAGAGGCATAGAAGCGATTCTTTCTTCTTGTTTTTTTTTTTTTTGCGCTTTTGTTTTGTATTTTTCGACAGGGTTTGGCAGGTGGTTTTTTGGGAATTCGGCGGATCTCACAGGTACGTCTTCATCTGTTTGAATTCGTTTTCAATTTTGAGCTTTTGTCTTCTTTTTCGTTATGGGTTTTTGATTTTATTGATGGCCATTTGTTGATTTTAGGTAATTTGTTGTTCTGTTATGAATTTGTTGTTTCGATTTAGTCGGTTGAATGGGCATAATTATTCGGGACTTTGATGTTCACCACTAAATCACGCGATGTGACCTCAGCGGCGGCGACTTTAGATGTCTTAGTTGACAACAAAAAGAAAAAAGAAAAAGAGTTAATAGTGGTGGACATATTGTGATGGTAGTGATATTTTCTTGATCTCATCAACTGTGAGTTTCATCTGCTTCATCTGTTCTGTAGTCCTTCCAATTTTTGGTGTTTGAGGTGTTCAGCAGTCCATGCAGATATACGGAGCTAGTTATTGATTCATATAAGCGATTCCAGATACCCACATGCCTACAATGATGTTGATTCTTGCATGATATGTTAGTACTTTTTGGATCTGATGCACTTCCGTTGTTTGAGATATGTTCATGTTATGTACGTGTCATTTGAGTCGAATGCTGTGTGTATGAAACGCGTGGATAGTAAACCTTGACTGGCCATAGATCTGAATGTAAATTGTCACTGTTTCTGCTGAGGTCAATCTGTGCACTGAGATTGACACACATCTGTTGCCCTTACGTCTGCAGCGGAAGTTTATCAACTTGTTGCAAAACAGAAATGGCAGTTCAGGGTGGTGCACCTATGATGGCAGGACCAGGAAACGTCATATTTTTGTCCACTATTCTTGGCAGTGAAGGCCCGAACCCAGGGCACAAGTGTGACTGGAAATGCCAGAATGAGCACATTTGTGGCAATATGTATCGCTGCAGGCTAACAGGACTTACACATATATGCGACAAAAACTGTGACCAGAGGATAGTCTATGACAATCATAGTTCTCTTTGCAGAGTTAGCGGACAGATCTTCCCTTTTACACCTGCTGAAGAACAAGCTGTGAGAGGAGTTCGTAGGAAATTTGAGGCCGAGAGTTCTTCTCCTGAAAGGTGTTCTTTCAAGCGCAGACGGGATTCTAAATTCAGTCCATCTGCTTTTGAGAGATCCTTCTCCGCTGCTAGCCCGATCTGCAGTCAAGTTGGCGATGGCATGGACTTAAGCTAGATACTAAATATTTCTTATTAAGAAATTTCTGCTTGCCTTCTAACTTTTTACTTCCTGCTGAACACTTAATCGATCTCGTTGTCTGAGAACATTGATGGTGGACATGGTGTCATTCCTATCAGGCTTGAGGACTTTCATGTCTGAGATTAATGGATTTGTAGAAGACTTATTTTATATATTTCCTGCTTAGAGTATCATATTTTCTAAGTAACTCGTGCTACTACAGTTGAGGATTTCCTGAAAGATGTTGCACACTTGATGGGGTTGTGATATTCATTCTTGTTGCTGTATCCTCTATAGATTATAAGTACTTTGCTAATAGCTGCTTAGTTATAGATAAATGATGTGACAGGTTTTTTTAAAATTCCTATTGCATTCCTATAACAGCATTGCGGTTGCTTAAGTTGTATTAATTTTCTTTGTTTGGTGCTAACTATATGGACTTGGGGATAGTGTATTGGTCAATGGACTTAAGGGTGTGCTTTCTTTGCTAACTGTACTTTGCTAACTTCATAACGAGCTAGACCATTTTTCTGTTTACACTGTGTATCGATGAGTTTGACATATCTGCTCCTATTTGTTATTTTGCAGGTGCCCAATGCTTGACAATGAGGCAGTTCGAATTTGCTTAGTCTTAATTAAGTTGATTTATTTTTGCCTACCACCTTCCAATGCAAGGATTGCTGAAGCAGGTCTCTATGTCTCCTTGTGCAGGATGGTGATTCCACCAAACATTATTCCTCGGCATCATAGTGGTGATCCAGCATTGTGGCTGATCGTTATACTGATATCTTTTGCTGCTACAGCATCAGGATACGGGTGAGCAATTCCGTCTCTTTATAATGGTTTTTTTGTTCTTTATTTGTTGTTTCACATCACCATTTGCTAGTATATACTGCGGTCTGGACACCTTCTAAAGCTCGTTGATACGGATCTTTGTGCTATTATATTTTTGCAGGATTATGGCCTTGTAACGAGTAAGAATGTGCTAGTATTTTGTGTACATCCCTAGTACTTGTGATTGGGTCTTTTCCTTTCTTTAGATCCCATGGTCCAACTTACTTCTATTTTTTGTTATATGCAGGTTCTTCGTAACCAATCTTGAGGATGATGAAGAACGTAAAGGATGGAATGATAAAGAAGCATCAAGGAAGTTTTATACTGCCCCTTTTTTGGGGTGATCAGATAAGCCTCTAAATGTGCACTAATAAATGCCAAAAGAAAGGGATCTCTTTATGGGTAGGCCACACCTACGGGAAGAAATCCCAAACCCTTATTTCAACATCTTGCAGCTAATCACTGTGACAAGAAGTAACTTCGGCCTGAGGATTTCAATCTGTTTGGTGTTCAATTCACTTCCTCGGAAATAAGATTCCTCAGCCTAAGTGCCTAGAAAATGACGCCTTGGATCTCTTTTAGGACTTCCCTTTTGCCCAAAAAAGAACATCTGCATCCACCCCAAATTCGGAACTATGCTCAGAACACATATTTGGATCTTCATCGGCTTGGACATTCTCCAGCTCCTCCAAAGCACACTGTCCTGCTCTTTCACCATAACAAACAACTGCTCATTCACAATATGGCCAGGGATATTAGCTGGTTCAGGAACGCCACAACTCAATACAACTGGGTTCCAGTTGGATCCTCAGAAGAGTGTAAGAGTCCCTTCCTTCCCAGGGTGGTCAGGCCGGATCTGGGCAAGAACAGGCTGCCAGTTCGATCAACTGGGTACTGGCACTTGTCTGACTGGAGATTGTGGGGGAAGGTTGGAATGTGATGGCAATGGTTCTATGCCGCCAGCAACCCTCTTCGAAATTACGCTGGGCAAAGGCAGCGACAAAGATTTCTATGATGTTAGCATTGTTGATGGGTACAATCTTCCTCTCATTGCTTCACCTGTTGGAGAATGTGATCTTTGCAATAAAACAGGCTGTGTTGCGGACATCAACTTAGGTAAACAAACATGGCATGATGATTGATGATTCAAGCAACTACTAGTTTGTGAATTTGCAAGCCTAATGATTTTTGTATAAATATTTGGTCATAGGATGCCCGAAGGAGCTCCAAGTTATGGGAGAAGAGGATCGTGGAGAGGGAGTGATAGCATGTAGGAGTGCATGCGAAGCATTCGGACTAGACGAGTATTGCTGTATTGGAGAGTTTGCTAACCCAAGCACATGCCGTCCATCAATCTATTCGACCCTCTTCAAGAGAGCATGCCCGAGGGCATATAGCTATGCTTTTGATGATGAGACGAGCACCTTCACATGCAAGGCCTATGACTATGCCATCGTTTTTTGCCCCACAGCTGACAGGTAAAGCTCCTAAACAATATGCCCGTCCTTAGGGACTGAAAGGCTTGGAAATTTGAGCATTCGTTTTCCTCTTTTAAAAAAACTTTCCATGATTCCAGCAACTCTTTTTTCTCTGTTCTTGGCGTGAATCAAGCCTAAGACGAAATTGTGAAACAGGACAAATATGTCTAGCGGAGGATATGAATCATCAAACCAGAAGAATAGCAATCAGGGCTCCTTGGGGGCAGCGTCTCGTGCACACTGCGTCTTGCCAGTTTCAGCATCAGTGTTTTTATTTGTGATATCAGGTTTGTTGTTCTGAAAATATCCATCATCAACAACTAGACCAAGAAGGCCCCTTGCCAAGCCAGCAGATGGCAATGTGATTCGATTCAGAGAACAGAAACTCTATTGCCCAAAGTTCCAACCTTGAAGGATCGGAGTCATCGAGCTCCCGTTCAAGAGGTTATTCTGCTGTGACCGGAGGGGAACATGATGAAGATAATTAATCAGAAAGCTCACAGAAGATCACAAGGGAAGCTTACAGCTGTAAATGATGGTTGAGCTTGTTTCTTTGTATTGAAACAAACGATTATCAGCTTTACATTTCATAATGCTAGTTAGTATAAGTCATGCCATTCTTTTCTTTTCCTTCATTGGACGTTGTTGAAGCATATGAGCCAGCCTATCGCAGAAGATAAACAGTAAATCTATTATTTAAAATAAATCAATTACTATTTCAGTTTCTTTCCACTTATATTATTCAAAATATAATTTGAGAATATTCGTTACTTAAATAAACGACACGATTTAAATTTTCAATTGGTCTACGATTATTATAGATAATGTTTAATATCATTAATACTTCATGACATTTAAAAAAAATAATGTTTAATAATTTCATAACATCGATCAAAGATTATATTGTTACGTATATCCAATCAAATATACAAAAATATTACAACGAAAACAAAAGAAGCAAAAAAAAAGATATTTTAAAAACCAAATAATATGGTTATATTAATAACTTGTTTGATAAAAAAAAGTGACATATGAATGAATTAATCCCTCCTTACTTGATTGGTAACTTTTAACTAACTTCACAAAATAAAGTGTTGAATTAGGTCAATAAATAAATATTTTTCGATGAAGCAGCAAACGCGAAGAGAGCAGTAGATTATTGAGTGGGGGGTTATCCACAATCCATACACATACTCGAGAAACCCCCGACACTCCTTGAGAAACCACGTCTGCCGTGCCGAGCAGAATGGTCTCCAATTCCGTCGTCGCTGCCACCGGAGACTCCAACTCCCACCTACAACAACACGAGACCACCACCACTATGGGAGGAAATATAATCCAACTCTTCGAGCCCAAGGCTGGTGGTGGTGGTGGCGGTTTCAATTTTCCGCCGCCGTCGGAGAACCCGATTGTGGCCGTGCAAGCCAAATTCAAGGAATTGGAGACCGGATTCAAGACGTGGCTCTCCAAGCAGTCCATCGCCGTCGAAGCCGCCGTCGTCACTGCCACCAGCGCCGTCCAGGGCGCCGCCATCGGTGCTTTCATGGGCACCATTACCGGCGATGTTTCCACCACCCTTCTTCCTCCTGATCCTTCGCTTGGCCCTCAGGCTTTGGCGTCCTTCCAGCAAGCCCAGGTTTACAATTTATTTTCTTATGGATTTTAGATTTGTTTGGGCTGATTTAAGGATTCGACTTCTCACAATTATAACTCGTGCTGCAAGCTTCTTCATTCTGCAAGTTGTGGACTATGATATTTAACTCAAGTCTTTGTGAAGTCGATTATAATTCGAATCCAAATATGCAACCTTTCGATGAGTCATGTTCTCCAATAGTACAATGTGATCGGACCCAAGGAGTCATGCGACATGAAGCTTTAGAATGCCGGGTAACATTGGCATAAAAGCTTGCCTGCGCGGTTTGCAAGTCTCCATAGATTTGGTATCATATTCATACGCAATTGCTCAATTTACTTTAGATATGTTCGGAGCAGTGGTATTGGTGTGACTTTCATATAGCATGCATAATACGAGTTAGTTCAAAAGTTGATGACTTATATTAAGTTCCATAGCACTTTGTGTCGATGCTTCCATTGTATGTCGCATTGCATACGACTAGAGCCAGATTAACTCCATTTTTGAAGGGTCACGTTAAATGTTTGCTTATGTTTTATGTTTTCTGATGGCGCATTAAAAGATTAATTGGTTACTTTTCCCAAGGCTTCTGTACAGATGCTTACCTGGCTTGCGGCTTCAAACACTTATGGGATCTCTTTCCCTTCAGCTGCTCAACATCATGATTACCTTATCAGCTGATTAATTTAAAGCATTGGTAACTTTACCATCTGCTGGATTTTTTTACAGCGGGCAGAAACCAGTGTGTGCTGTCAAAATCTACTACTTGGTTCTCCTCAACTTTTCCATTCACTAGCTTTAGTTGTTTCATAATCCATGGAGAAAAATTCGAATTTCTATGCCAATGATGTTTTTCTAATTTTGTTCTATTGGCCTATATACCTGCAGGCCCTTGCTGGAGGCCCTTTGATCCAAGCACGCAACTTCGCTGTCATGACTGGTGTTAATGCTGGCATATCTTCCGTCATGAAAAGACTGAGGGGAAAGGACGATGTTCAAACTAGGTGCATTTTTTCCCCCTTATTTCTAGAACCACTTAAGTTCTCCACACATTTAGAACTTAATTTATTTATTTTTTCCAAATTCAAAATGGTAAGCTTATATGTCGTACAAAATTTTCTTATGATGGGACTCTTTTATTATTATTATTATTATTATTATTATTATTATTATTATTATTATTATTATTAGTCATTCAATGCTTTATTTCTCAGAAAACTCAATACATGAGTTTTTGTCCAAAGCCTTACATCTCACATTACATAGTAACAAAATTAAACCAGCATTAGTATATCAGTACAGCCCAGGTCAGCCAAATCATAAATTCCCAGCAGCTATCTTCCTCCATATTTCGTCCACCTGCAGCCTCTCCTTATCAAAACATCTTTGATTCCTTTCCAACCAAATCGCATAGATCATTGCAGCATTCATACGCCTCCTATTTCTTGTTTGCCTCATATCTCCACCTGCGACCTTATTCATCAATTCAACCAAATCTCATTGATCATCGGCTTCTGCTTCAGATTCCAGTTTTCCCAAACCAGGTTCACAATCTCCTGGACAGAAGGACATAAGAAAAAGATACGATCCATCGATTCATCAGCGTCATTGCAAAACACACATCTAATATCCCCTTGCCATCCCATTTGACACATTCTATCCTTCGTTTTTAGCCTCCCTTTTGCCTGCAACCATAGTATCAGACCCTGCTTAGGGATGATCTCCTCCTTTCATATAAGCTTATACCAATTTACAGTAGATGCAGGTTGCCTAAGTGTGCGATAATCCTTACAGAGTAAAATTCATCATCTAGGCATACCCTCAGACAGGTTTCCTAAGTGTGCAATATATATTCTTTGAATATAAAAGTATCATATTTTCTATTAAATTAATATAGTTTAAAAAAGAAAAAATAGCATAAAATCCCCCTAAATTATTCTTCTTTGGCACATGGCCCCCTATAAACTTTAAAAATATACGGATTATTCCCTTATAAATTTTTAAAAATGATATTTTGTTTCAAAATAATTCACTTTTCTTTAGAACTTGTGAAGAATATACAGATAATCTTTTTCTGAACTTCTTTTATAAGGTTTCGTGCAAAACTAATGTGATTTTTTTATTACGATAAAGGGGTTAAGTGCATATTTTTAAACTTGATGGGTTATGTGTCACGACTCAATACTTCAAGGGGTTAAATGCTATTTTTTAAAAAAAATATTAAAAAATAAAATTTGATTATTTGATTAATAAAGAACCAAATAACATGCCAAGTGAGAAACTGAAACCGAATTTGGGCTAATAATCGAAAAATCGAAAACCAAAAAACCGAAAATCAAAAAACCTGAACCGAGCCCATTTTTCGGTTCGGTTAGCATCGATTTTTCAGTTTTCGGTTTATCTTGCTCACCTCTAATTACTGCTCTAGGGAAAAGAAAACTTGAAACCAATAGACCTGAAGGAGTATAGTACAGCTTTTATCAATTGCAATCTACCGACAAAAGATAATAGTCTAGCACTCAAGCTTGCAATACAGGCTGTTATTCTGCTTATAAGGGGCTTATATTGGAGACATTCAATTTCTTGGTAGTTAGAGGAACTCCAAGATAGCGAACTGGAAGCATGCCCTGCTGAAAACCCAACATATCAGCAAATTGCTCTTATCTGATTCAGGCACCCCACTAAAATAAACACAACTTTTCCCCTGATTTGCAGCCAAACCAAAAACCTCAGCAAAATGCAGCAGCTGCTTCTTAATCATACGAAGAGAGATCATATCAGCTTTACATAAAATCATCAAATCATCGGCAAAACACAGTTCAATGATTTTCATTCTTCTACATCTGGGATGCAACTGAAAGTCATCTTTTGTTACTTATATGTCTAAGAGAGCAAGATGGTTACTCTGTAGCCATCACAAACATGTAAGGAGATGAGGAATATCCTTGACGCAATCCCCTCTTTCCTTGGAAATATTCATAATATTCTCCATTTACACTAATAGAGAACATTATTGAGGTAAGACAAGCTCTAATCCATGTACAACTGATGGCTGGGCAGCCATAAGCCCTAAGAACATCACCAATAAAATCCTATTTTAGAGTGTCATATGTCTTCCTAATCTCTATTTTGATTAGACATCTAGGAGAAACGCCTTTTCAATCATATGAAGATATGAGATCTTGACATGGGAGGATATTGTCAATGATATTTTGTTGAGCCACAAAAGCACTCTGAGAGGGACTTATGATATCAGGAAGCATTTGTTTCAGCCTGCTACATAACATCTTCGACACTTTCTTAGATATTACATTGCAACAAGCAATGGGTGTTAAGTAATTTGAGGTGGAAGGATGATCAACCTTGGCTGCCAGGTACAGTGTAATGAAATTAATCTCCTTAGGCATGACTTCAATTTCAAAAAAGTGCATAACGGCATCAGTAACTTCATCTCCAACTATCGACCATGCTTTCTTGGAAAAGAAGGCTGTATATACATTACTCCCTGGCGTTTTACTGTCATCAATCTCAATCAAGGCATCCCATACATCACCCCTACTGAATTCTTTCACAAATGAAGCCTTCTGAACATCGGATAGAACTCTCCCTTGTCTGATATTTTGTTGTTGTCATCTCTATCTCGAAAAATAAAATAAAATGATGAAACATGGTTGTCTTACTTTTTCTATTGCAAGCTTATGCTATTAGCAGAACTAATATCTTAGGTGTCCTTTAACATGTATGATATTTTCTTCTTCCTCATGTTAAATGTTGATGATATCAGTGTTTTGTGAAACTATTAATGTATCTTTCTATTATATGAGAATTCTCTCGTAAGGTAGTTTGTGTTTATTTCAGCATGGTGGCAGCATTTGGGTCAGGAGCCATGTTTTCACTGGTGAGTGGGATGGGCAGCCCAAATCAGCTGCAGAATGTGATTACATCTGGGATATTCTTTGCTCTTGTTCAAGGTGGAATCTTCACGGTGAGTTCTCTCCGTTGTTTCAGTTTCACGTTGAACTCAACATGTCCAAGGGCTTCTATGTTGGCTGATTTAGCTCAAAGTTTATCTGCTTAACATGTCTTCTGAGATGTGATAATAATTAGCAATGACAATTGAGATTATATCTAAACTATTTATCATGCATATTTTCTTTGAAATACTATTAAATAATATTTTTTTGAGGATGTAGGTACTTTACGAGGATGAGAGATTGATCGATACACTACGTTTTGTTGATATTGTGGAAATGATACAACACCCACACCTCTAAACTTCGACTCAATGAAAACACTACACATTTTGTGGACATAACTCACTCTCTCACCTTGAAGACTCTGACTTGTCTTGGATGATATTACAATAATTGCATAACCCCTATTTATATTACTCACCTTCTCTAGTGGACGGTGATGATTACAACGGCACAACAGGTAGGAGAAACTCTATAGAGTTATTCAAGAATAATCCTAGGAATATTCCCCTAGATATTTAGGAGAAACATTCTAGAAAATATTCTAGAGCCTATCCTTATAAAAAAAAAGTCTGCACAAAATATCTGAGAGTTAAGTTAAGAGCCTTGAACTTGGGCTTTGTATTATACTTGGTGTTGTCAACTCCAACAGGTGCATTCTCTCATGCTCACTAACAGAAGATGAAGAAACGAGTGTCGTACCGTATCATATTATTTTCACCTTTTGTCTGCTATCATGGATTATGGGTCTCTCAGCTTTGTGTATTTATTTCATCATCAAAATGATAGATATCCAGCTGGTTCATATGATGGTATTTATTAAGGTCAAATGCTTTGGTTAAATGTGTTGCAGGAAAGAGTTGTTGCATACTTCAGATAATAGGGTTATACCGTAATATAAGACAGTGGACCGCAAGGCTTCTGTAGGAAAATGAATCCTTATCTTGGGCCGCACCTGAATATTGTATAATCATTATAGGAACATGATGGATTATGGTTCAGAAAACCTTCATATTTTTGTTTTTAGCAAGCTGCTAACTATGAGGAAATCATCTCGTGCTCATGTGTTCTTATGTTGCTTTCATGCTATGAATAGATATTACCTTTTCGATCCGACAGACTCTGTCCCAATCATTGAGGTTTATCTTTATTCATGTTTAGGTAACAAGTCTTGTTCATTCGCAGGTAGCTCAGAAGTTTTCTGTTCCACCCACTGAAGATCTGTTCTACGCTAGAACTAGGAGCATGCTGAGTAACCTGGGTTTGCAGAATTATGAAAAGAACTTCAAGAGAGGCCTGTTAACGGATAGCACTTTGTCATTGCTCACTGATAGGCAAGTACCCTAAGTGTTTGCAGCAACTTTTCTATTCTGTGGGAAAAAAGCTTTGTTGATCTGACTCTGATTTCCTGTGATTTCAGTGCTCTTAGAGATGTCAAAATCCCTCCTGGGCCAAGACTTCTCATCCTTGATCACATCCAAAGGTTAATCATCTATACTTCTCAGATTGATGCCATGATTCATGAGAAGAAAAATTGTATCGTAGTCATGATCACCTTGCCACATTTTTTTCAGGGACCCGGAGCTGCAAGAGAGCAGAGGAAAGCTGTAGGTGAAATCGAAATGATTTTTGGGAGGAAATTTTGTTCTTGTGGTCGTTCAGGACTCATTTGTACCCGAGGATGGTTTTATTTAGTTTTATTTGTCTCAAAGTTGTGATATGCTCAAGAATTGAAACCAAAACCAAAGTTGGCTATGGTATCTTGATTATTCATGCTTATTGCGTTCAGTATTTGCGGTTAGGTTGTAAATACATGGCAGCAAAGAGAGGAACGATGCTTCAAAATATATAGGCGGGGATCTTCCTTCACCTGAAATGCGAGTATGAGCTGATCAGGATTTCTTATCATGGATGGCACGATATTTCTGTATACTCTTTCCAGGAAGTCGTAGAAAAAGGGGGAAAAGATGGTTTTTTTTTTCGTTTGCACGATATCTTCAGTGGTTGTCGTGTTGTTGAGGGCGACTAAAGTTGCATAATGAAGGGAAAACGTGAACGGAAGAAACTGAAGGGTGTGATGTTGATTGCTCATGCATGCTTCGCAAACTACTCCATGTACATGGAAAACAATGTGTCAACCACTGAAGGTGCAGTCTAAACACTGAAACGTTTCAACATTATTTACCACTAAAGAATGAAATCCTGCTTCTGTTCATAATAACAGAGAAGCAATTCCACAAACCAATTTGATTTGATCTAGATACAACTCAAACAGTCCTTTGTTCAAGATAAAAAAACAATGGTTCACTGTCGGTACAACATGTTCAAGGCGAAGAAGATTTGATTGTGTATATAGTAATATACAAGGAGAAGGATAGAGAATACAACAAGCTCGCGCTGATCCAATTTTTTTCATGTACATATTTTTCGTTTTTCTATTTAGGTAAAACAACATAAACTAGTTTGGTACAGAGGAAATAACAACCACATCGACCTGTACAGAATCATGTGAACCGATCATAGCCAAGCACGCACCATGATGCACAGTACTTCATTTCAGGAGACAAGTAAAAAACACTGCTACTACCCATGCTAAAAAAACACTTGGTTCCCTTCATCTCAATGTATCCCACGCACCAGCTCATGATCTGCTGCCAGTTAATTATGATTTGTGTGCTTGGGAGAGCTGCCCCGTGAGCACCAAGAGGCGTGCCTGGAAACTCCGAGCCTGATCCACGGCCTCGGCCTCCAGCTCGCCCAGTTGCGAGCAGAGGGTCTCCTCGGCCTCCTCGGCCACCCTGACCCTCTCCCACGCCTTCTCGAGCTCCCTCCTCATCGTCTCCTCCCTCATCAAGCTCTGCTTCAACTCCCTCTCCAACTCTTCGTTCCTTTTTTTCAAGAGTTCTTCCTCTTTTTGTGGCATGATCTGTGTGCTAACCCACCCAGTAAGAGCTAAGCAAGTGGCGCCTATGCAACTTCGTCTTTACGTTTAGGCACAAGCAACAACAAAAGCTAATGCTTTGCCTTTTGTAGTGCTGCCTCAAGGAATTTGTCCAGGTACAATGTACCTAAGATCCTTTGACTGATATAATCTGATTCGGAAAAATCGATTGCCAACTCATTTGAAGAATTATTTATTTTGAACCAAACCAGAATATCGCATTATTGTTGGGAGAACGATCCCCTGTTGTTGGGGAATCCAACGTGTAAAAAAAAAAACAAAAAAAATACAAAGGGAGTAAAAATTTGAAAAAGGAAATTATGGAGGGAATTTGATGGTAAGATTTGAGGGACACCATTCTGCCTGCCGTGCAATCCCAAGAGCAGAGGATCCTCTTTCTTATTGTTGATTGTTTTTCATTTTTCTTTGATCGAATCTGTTTTTGTTTATAAGAAATTGATTCCATAAAATAAAAAATTGGTCGAATCTGTTTTTGTTTCTAAGAAATTTGATTCCATAAAATCATAAAGAAAAATATTAAATACATTCGTTTGGACATTCTCTTCTTGGTTATCCTTGGCATTGCGTCCCTTGTGATGGGATGATCCAATCCCAAAATCCACAAATTTGAAAAAAATATTCAAATGAAGAGTGTCACAAAAAATACAATTAGCATTCCTCAACCATAAAAGATGGTTAATAGGAGAAAATCCAATAAATTTTGTTTCATATCCCAACCGATTGATTATTGGGGTGGATTGTAAAAGGGGAAAAGTAAAGAGAGTTTCAACTGAATTGACCAGATACAAGAGTATTCAAGATATGATTTAAAAGAAGAGTACAAATACAACAAGAAAAATTCTATTAATCCTTTGGACTTTCTCAAATCTGGCCTTTGGAGAGATGAGAATTCTACTACTCTTTCGGTTGAAGAAAAATCGGTAAAGGCAAATAATTAGAACCGGAATGACGGACTCCTTGGTTTGACGAGACTTGTGAGACAGTATATATATAACACAATACTATGGTCCTCAAGCCAAGAGTATCCGATCGAGAATTGCTGGTTGAATTAATATTGTTTCTCTAACAAGATACAAACAATATATATGGAGGAACATCCCCATCCCCACATGATAAGTGGCTCAACCAGATTAAAACCTGTTGATCAAGAGATCAAAACCTGTTGAGTGCGAAACCAATAATCAAGGGATCAAAACCCGTTGAGTGCGAAACCATTTTGTCTTTTGAAGAAACAATATCTATAAGCTTGAACAGTCAAACACAATATCTATGAGCTTTTAGCATTAGTTTTCAATCAGGATTTTTTTTCAGTAAACGTAATGTTTTTCAAATTTAACAAGAGAAGCACTCATCAGGTAGAAATATATTGCACCCCATACATAACAGGAACTCCAAACAGATGATAGCAAAGCCTCCTTTTATCCTGGGGCATTCGTGAATCTTGGCGGAATCACAATCTTCTCATCCCCAGTGCATAACCGCGGAACAGGAGCGATCAATAGAGGTCTTTTTATTTGACATCATTTTATGCGTGGAAAGCGTCACCGAGCCAATAGTCGATGTGGCACATGCTTTCCGGAAGGGACGTACACTAGATATGAGACGAATTCTTAGGCATGCCTTGGAGCTCATTTCAATCAAATCCTTTGACCAAAAATTGTTTGTCTAAGAGTCGTTTGGGAAGTCCTACCTACGTCCTCTGCCAATGCTTATGTACATATTTCAGTCTGTCCAAAAAAACATCATCTTACTTGTGTGATATCAGTCCAGAAGTTGAGCGGATCCTCTCTGCTTCAATTATTTCTCGGGCAGGCATGCAGGCTGAGGCAGCATCTCCTGAGGACCACAAATTATACATCAAAGTTAGCCTCTAAAGTATCCTCTTCATCCCATATTAGTTACAACATTAAACAACACTATTCAATATGCATTTCAATGCACTATTTTTTTTAGTAAACGATATGACACAAACGTTATTTTGTTCCATGATTATACTTCGTGATGTATATTATGTTTAATGTTTCACGATAAATTTATAAAAAAAATATTGTTTGTTTGTCCCGCGTATCATTTATAATGTCATTACCCTTTCAACTTATGTGTTCAAGGAATGCAATCTTTTTGGGACGGATACAGAGGTAGTGCTTCTTCTCTCAGTTGGTTATCACTTAAATGCTACAGCGGCAAACAAGATCAGGTATACTTTACCAAGATCTCAAGTTACTTGTCTTTAGTGACGAACTTCGAATATGAAATGTGAAAGCAAGCCTCAATAATCACGAACGCAACTGGATCCAAAAATGGGTCACATAGGTTGCTTTTGACATATATTAGGTTATTTTTTTTATCTAAAATATTAGGTTGAGCAACATGTGAAACAGCGACACCAATGATACAATGACACAGGAGCTAGCTGGGAACAACACTGGATCATCCCGGAGCACAGAAAAGATGCATAAAGTCCAGGCAAATAGAGTTTTCATCACAGAATACCAAACCACCACCAAACCTGGCGCAGAAGCACAGAGAACTAAAACTTATCCCAATGTCATGAGTATTGTGTCAAGATCCACATTCCACAGAGATAAACAACAACTGAAATATGAAATGTGCTTCTTGCACAAAACACACTTTAATCAGTTGCAAGAACTATCTACTTGAGACAAAAGCAGATCAAGTGTTCCATCATCATCTTTTTACAGTCTTTACTAGTCCTCTTAGAAAAAGGAATACCCTAGAGCATACCTCACAGTGCAGACGGTTCTCCTACATGGCTTATATACAGCTTAAACTTACTGGTGAATCATGAAAATTCTACTCGAGTTCCGCTCTTTGAAAGGAGCAGGTCTTTCATTTCCAAACAACTCTTCAGCTCTTCCAAGGCATCTGCAGCCCTCCGAGGCATGAAGAAGCCGGATCCCGTTCCAAAGTTACCCCCTTGGTGTTCTGGTTTCAGGGACTGGGTTGAGTAATAGCTTGAGTCTTGCTGGAGCGGAGGAGCTGTCCTCAGCATTTGGACAAGAGCACCAACAGCAGCATCATGTGATTTCCGGCCCATTGAGAATGCTTGGGAGGTGAAATCCAATCCTCTTCTTGCATCAGCATTCTGACTGCACATCAAGAAATAAAAAAGATAGCATGTGCAAATGGGTCAATAAGCTTCTTACTTTTTAACAAAAAAAACATCGTATTGAACAACACCATAATGCAAGTTGTCAATGGGCAGTGAATAATGAGCATATAGATATCTGGTATCATCCACTGTTTCGGACCATAAGAGCCCCAACTGAATTGAATAAAAAATTCGAACTCAAATTCGATAATCAAATCCTGATTCACATCCCCCCCCCCCCCCAAACCAAAATAAATAAATAAACTAACGTAAAAAGGCTTACAGTGAAATACCGTTTCACCTCACCCCATAGAATTCCATCTGGAAAGACTAAATGGTATGGGAATAGTTAATCTCCAAAAGAGTTCCTCAGGGCTATCGAGGGACATTCGTACAGAGAGATGAATGAAGGAAGAGGTTAGCCCCATAAAACACGCAAAAGTAAACAAAAGCAAGTTAGATACCCCATTGATGTTGCCATGTAAGTAATGCGGAGGTTAGACTGATCTTTTTCCCCAAAGATGCCATTATGAGAAACATCTAATCTAACTGGACAGATGCCATATCCAATGCAAGCAAATTTCTGAAGGAAACGATCTGATCACAGATCACTGACGTCAACAACTTGCATGTATGATAGAGGATAGAATACAGAGAAATACCTGGATATAGAATATGATGGATCGACATCATCAACATCAAATGGAAGAACAAAGTCACACTCATCTAAGTCGTCTTGAAAGGACACTCTACTCGAGCTTCTTGAAAATCCCACACGAGGTGAGTTACCAGAAGAAAGCAACCCTGAAAAGTGCCCAGAATCTTCTCTGCTGTCCCTGCCCATCTGTGCAATGAAACAGCCGAAATACTCAGCACAAAGCATGAGACATAAGCAATCAAAGTTCACAAGTTAACTACATATCTATGATACCTTTGAACCAGTTGATACATTTGTCGTTCCAGAGTAAGATTCTCCAGGTCCCAGTTTACTGGATGACCTGATCCCAGACTGAGAAGGAGAATCTTGTGAACTAGAATCAGTCTTGATATGCCGTGGAGAAAGAGGCGGAAGAGAGTGCCTGCTTGGATCCGAATAATTGGGAGAAAGGTATCTAGGACTTCTAGTCATCATTGGATGTGGAATAGTTACAGGGGTGGTAGATTCTGCTCGTAACCGAGACTGCATAGGGCTGTGCCCTAGGAGGTGTGTTGGAGGTGATGGGGATGAAGCTGGAGAGAAGGGAGGTGAAAGTTGTTCATCAAAACTGCCACTCTTGTAATGGTTGGGTGGCAATCTGTAACCATGAATTCTCTGACCTTGCATATTCTTAGGTGCGGAGGAGAAGTCTCCCGGTATAAATGATCCACGGTGTACAGGTGGTGATCCAACAGCGGGCTGATTATGGAAATTAGCTGCTGCATGGATGCCGGCTGACCATGTATGTGGCCGAACGTCTGGAACTGAAGATGGTGACCTTGTTGCTATCGGTATACCTCTTGCTGGGAATGAGGTTGCACGGACACCTTTATCCATTGAGGGAAAAGTCCTCATTGGATCAGTAGAAGGGCTACCGACATAATCAGCAATGATAATAGGAGGAAATGATGTGGAAATTTCAATATCAAAATCAGATAATTCTGGCCTATAAGTAACAGAGACACAAAGGCGACCATTCACCCCTTCCACTGGTACAAAAGTATAGTGTTTCAGCATTTTCTCTTCTTCTCTCGAAAACGGGTCGCTGAAAGAAGAGACCTTATGTATGATGTCGTATTTACAAGTGTGATTCATAGAAGTCAGATGCCTAAATAGCCTATAAGCAGGTAACAATTTCGTCATCGTCTGCAATGATCTCATAAGTATGATGGATTTCTTGTACATTTTCTTGTAAAGCAAAGAAAGATCACTGTTATGGGCAGGACTTATCCTGGCATTCTCATACTGTACCATCCATCTCTCGATAACTGTCTCAGTCACTACGCCTTCCAATGGCTCTTTCCCATACAGATGATCGTGGGATGCACTATTTTTCCCGTGATGAACAACAACCACATCTACAACCATCGGATCCATCAAATTCCTGTGCCAAAAATGCAGGTTGTCTAAAGCTGTGGGGTGGTCTCCTAGCACGAGATTGAACCATTTGTCATATTTCTTCACCCTAGAACTGGATGAGAGGTCCACACTACGTTCCTGAGGTCTGTGCGATGGGATCCTCGACTCTAAGATTATCTGCAAGACCTTGGAGAGGAACTGAGAGACGATCTGCTCCAATCTTCCTGACTCAGACGGAGAGCTCATTTGAAAATCCATGGTTCCTCAACTCAGATTAAAACCCTTCTTCGCAGTTTAAATGGCCAGAAAACTCAGAAGAGAAATACTTGCCCATTTATATGAGTATGAGGAATTTGTAAATCATGGGTTTGCTTGGTTCTCATCCAATTGAATGGAAAAAAGGTCAGACTTTGTAGTATTTGATTCTAAATGGAAGCACAGGAACAGATCAAAAACTGAAATTTGCAAACCTAATTAAGATTTTGAGACCCTCAAGGTACATAAAATCCTTGAATCACAGGAGAAGCAGATCATCCAAGCAGACGGGTGAAATCCCAAACACGAAAAACTCAAACAAAGACAAAAAGACCCAAATCTAAACGAAAGAAAGGGCTCACAAAAGTGCAATCGAATCAATGAAATTCGGGCAATAGAAGCAGATGGGCATATGCTGAAATTCACGAGAACTTACCAAACCCAGATAGAAAACAACCAGACGCAATCTGGGCTGAGAAATCAACTAGCAGGGTGGATGATTGGGGGGCTAAAGAAGCATATATATTGAAAGGCATGAATCTGGGGGTGGGGTTTGAAACTGAACAAATGGAAGGGAGATTACGCGACGGAGAGAGACACACAAATTGAGGGTAGTTGCAAATGGCACCAACTTAGGGATCACAAGTTAGCTCGAGATTGGATCCTATATCACTCTAAAATGGTGAGTCCAGGCAAGTCAAAGTGGAAAATGGGAGATGCTGGAGTAACTAATGTTGTTTCATGTTTTTCTTTGCCAAATGTTTTTTTTTTAAATATTTATTTATGATCTACTTTAAAATTTAAAATTTTAAAATATTGAAATTATTATGGTTAAAACTGTTTTTGTAGGAGCTTGTTAGTTTCTGCATGTAATATCAAGACTTTTTTCTAAATAAAAACCTATCGCTTGAATAGATTACAAAAAATATAAATAAATAAATATA
>LIEC01010768.1:0-16688 GCA_001925005.1 Drosera capensis
AAAATCAATATATATATATATAATTTTATATTAATTAATTTATATTATTTATTTTGAGACGGGATAAATTGGTGCTGCATGTATATGGAGAGGGGGGAATATAACACCCCAAGCAACTGTCACCAAAGGGAAGTCTAATCCAGTTGACTGTTTATGTATGGATAATCAAAAGTCAACAGAGGAGGATAGAAGCATAGAATGGGAGCAGCTTCGCTGATCTGCCTATCTCCACCAACCCTCTTCGCATCCCTCACCTCCAATCCCCAATCCAACCCCCTTTGCCTCTCTCGAAACCCTAATTTCGCCAAAATCCTCAAATCCTTCTCCTCAATGTCATCCTCCACTGGTCTCCCGATCACAGCATGCTCCGCAACTGGTATGCTCTCTCACCCTCAACTTCCCCTCAATGCAGGATGAATATGATCGTGATTTTTTATTTTTTTTTGATGAGTCGTGATTACTTGTTTGATGATGTGTTTTTGGATTGTGTTTGATGAATCAATGTTGTTTGATTTTATTGATGCGTTTGAGGTGCGTCAAAGGAGGAGCGATTGCAGGTTGGGGCGTCGAGGGTGATGGGGGAAGCCGATTTACTGATCGTTGGACCGGGTGTTCTTGGACGCTTGGTTGCTCAGAAATGGCGTCAGGTATTGTTGGTTTCTGTGGTTTGGATGAGTAGGCTTAGAAATGACTGAAAATGGGAACCCTTAGAGTCCGTGGGAGTTCATTTATTGATTGGGACTGAGCTCTTTGGAAGAGTAGGCTGAGCATCGAACATTTCTTTGACTCGCAAGCTGAAGCGGTTGCTTGAAGTCGTGAAATTCGAAAGGGATAAATCAATACATGCTGCTTTTACGATTGTGATCACTTATGCAAGTTCCCGGTTCAGAGAGTTCACTTGTTACCAGCGAATGTATATGATTATGTGGATGGATTAGGAATTGCTAGCACTTGAATGATGACCATTTGATTGGGAATTGACGAAAACATAAACAATCTGCTCATTTTTGTTTTGTCAAGGATGGAGAATAGTTTTTTTCCAAAAAAGTTTTTTTCCTTTTTCTTATAGCGATTAAATGCCTAGTAATTAAGATCAGTGAAAGAACCGTGTCTGTCATTCATGCTTTTATCCTGATACTAGCATATCGGTTCATTCTCTTTGACACTAATGTCATTGAAGATGTTCTGATTTTTTTTGTTTTTGTTATGCAGGAATATCTTGGATGCCAAATTTATGGGCAGACTGCAACCGTAGATCATCATGATGAATTGATCCAAATTGGGATTAGTCCATCTCTGAAAGGCATGACACTTGAGCATAAGTTTCCGAATGTTATATTTTGTGCTCCACCATCCCGAAGCCCTGACTACGCTGGTGATATCAGGTTATCTTGTTAAACTCATGTCCCATAGATGTTCGATGATATTCTTTGAATGGTGCTTTCGTTTGTGTTTTAGTCGGATCCTGTAAACTGCACTTGCAATCATTGTCCCTTCTTAGTCAGTGGGGTTTGGACTATATGGACTTAGCCTTGATATAAGTCCTGGTGGTATGATCCTTTCTGAAGTTGTTGAACATGATAACTGATGCAAATCACATGGCTTTGCCAACTTTTTTGAGTGCATTTATTAGTTCAGGATTTCAGGTTACCATTTCTTGAAACGATGTTTGATTATGGCCTCATGCTTTCTATTGATTACACTATCATGAAGATTGATTTTGCGAAATATTTGCATTGTGAAAGATTCGCACTTGCTATTGATTGCACTACTATGAAAGTGATTTGTGTAATATTTGCATTATGAAAGATTGGCACTTTCAATTGATTACACTACCATGAAAATTGATTTTGTGCAATATTTGCGTGGTCACAACCTCAGGTGCTTTTTTGAACTTCGTAACTTTCTACCGCTGTTCTAGTTGAATGGCTTATTATCACACCTGATTCAGTTTGGTCTTCAAAATCTTCCTTTCTTTTTTTTTTTCTTTTCTTTTTTTCTTTTTTTCTTCTTTTTTTCCTTTTTTTTTTGGGTGCATATCGCAAGACTTGATTGAGAAAATTGAGCCAAAGTTGTCAAAAAATCTATATTCATCATTTATCTGGTATTAAACATAGGGAAGCTGCATCCAACTGGAATGGCGAAGGTTCATTCCTTTTCACTTCAAGCTCTGCACCCTATGATTGTCATGATAATGGACTCTGTGATGAGGTGATGCATCTATTATGACGATATACACTGTTGGTACTAACTATTGATGCTTCCATTTCTTCCATTCGAAGCACCTAGTTAAACTGCATTTGAGGTGAAATCGCTGCATGTCAAACTGGTATGTCTGCAATGATCTGTAGCTGAACCCTTGAATCATTACTCATCATGTTTACAATGACCTGCAGAATACTCCAGATGTTCCAATAGGGAATAGCCCAAGGACAGACGTTCTTCTGAAGGCAGAAAAGGCGGCACTCGATTCTGGTGGTTGTGTGGTTAGACTAGCAGGACTTTACATATCCTTTGACAATCTTGCCTAATAGATCATCATATACATCAATTTCCAGCACTTGCATGACATAGTAGTATGGACTTCGTTTCAACCTTAACTCTCAATACACAGTGGATAGAGGGGCGCATGCATATTACTTGGAGAAGGGAACTGTAGATCAACGACCAGATCATGTCCTTAATCTCATACACTATGAAGTAATGATTTTACCTCTGTTAACTCCTCGTGATAAGTTATCCTCTGTTTTCCTTTTTAATTCATCATTATCATTTTGCACCTTTTTCTATGATCTTGTTTCTAATGGTCAATTAAGGAAGATAATACCCCTCTTCTTCAATATCATATTTCCAATTACCTGTTGCCATGGTCTTTGAGGCGAGAGAGGAAGGCATGCCTTGAGTATTTGGAAAATTAATTTAGAATTCACCTTCCCACTCCAGCAATGAGGATATGGGATCTTAAGATCTTGATCATCTCTTTCTTTGCTTTGATTAGATGGTTTTTTCACTTTTCCATGTCAGGATGCAGCTTCCCTTTCAGTTGCAATTCTGAAAAAGAATCTACGTGGACGGATCTTTTTGGGTTGTGATAGCCATCCTTTATCCAGGTTCTTTTTCTTTAGCTCAAGTTATGCTAATTGGTTATCTCGCTTCAGTGCTTACATTTTTCTGTGTTCTCTTTGTAGGCAAGAAATGATGGACTTGGTCAGGAAAAGTGGCAAATTCAGCAAGAAATTTGTCGGTTTCACGGGTAAGTTGTTGCTCGAGCTTCCCTCTTGGGGCTAAATGATGTAGCGGTTTCCCATGCCTCGTTTTGGCATTGACTTGAGAGTTTTTTATGCTTCCATCATACTTTATTGACACAGGCACCGATGGTCCTCTTGGTAAGAGATTGAACAACTCAAGCAGCCGAGCAGAGCTCGGATGGGAGCCAAAATACCCTAGCTTTGCCGAGTTTCTCGAGACCCTCTGAAAATGCGGTGTAGTTATGATCATGCTCATTCACTGACTTTGCGTCTTTATAATTTAAAATACAGATTGACTTTAGGGGTTCGTTTGAGGCGGCATTTGCAGTAGATATTGTTGTAAAGAGATGAGGGATCCATTATACGGTGAAGGTTATTTACTTCGTTATTGATGGTAATCTTTCTATGCAGTATACTGGTCTGCTTGTTCGTTGTTTAAAATTCTTGTTCAGACTATTTAATACCATATTTTTGCTTCGACTGCAGTAACATGTATTAACTCGGTTCTATAGACAGTCATGGCATGTTGGGAGGGTATGTATGGGGCTGTTTGATTTAGTGGCGATTTTGGAGTTCCACAAAACTCATTATGAGGAGATTTACAGACAGGGAAGATGTGTTCTAAGAGATGAAAATACTCTCCATGGCAAACCCAGAAGATCTTGTTACAAAATACTAACGTTAACTAGGCCATTGCTCGTGAATGACAAGCTTTGGTTGTCTTCGATCTTCATCCTCGAAACATTTAGCATGGCGTACAAGCATGTCCTCACTTTTGTGATACCTTTAGTTCGAAAAGAGATTAGGGTGGCGATTTTCGTCATCCTGATATGCTGGTGACCGCTTCCTTGTTACGGGAAAGAGATTTTCCTGCTTGGTATTTCTCTTGTTTCCCATCTCTCCCACATGCTCCTTGAATTCCTTCTTCACGACATCCAGTACAACTTCCCCGTAACGATCACACCAAGATCTTCAAAATGCCAACACCAATAATGAAGAGGGAAAAAATTAGCTCAAGTCTAGCATCTGATGAGCAGCAAAGATATGGTGATCTCATATCAATACTAACTGATATTAGGCCGCTCCACATCGTATAGAATGGAAGAAGGATTCATGTGTGGATAGCTTCAGCGGTGAAACCACGAGTCCTAGACGGTGAGTGATTAAAGCAACTTTTGCGTCATAACATTTGCAGCATCTCAGCAAATGTTCAACGTTTGCCTCAACTCAGCATATATGCAACAGTTGCAGTATGTAGAAAGGAAAAGTGAGTTTACTTGGGAAAGAATTTCTTCAGATCAGCCTTGTCAACAGGAAGCCTTGTTGAAATCGCATCTAATTGGTCGCTTCTGTTTCGTGAAAAGAATGTATAAAATACCGTTAATCACCACTCTTCCCTGACGTTGTATAAGCTGTCACTGTAAACGTGCATCCCAAGTATATATGCTAGTTGAAAAACATAGGTCATCGAGGTCTTACGAGAACTGTAGGTTTGGACTTGTGCTCGACAGTTCCAACTGAATTCGTGAAAGCTCGGTCTTTATTTTCTCGCCTAGAACCTGAAATCATCTTATGAAACCTCACACTTGTTGCTTAAGTTTTCGGACAAAGTTAAACCAAAGAGACATATGGTTCTTAGTTTTGTACCTTGTCAATGAAAAAGTCAGATGCAGAACCATCAGGGTGCAACTTTCTCTTAATCTGTCTCGTGTCCGGACCGTCCCAAATTCGACTCCCATCAAGATCAGATGAGGGTTCCCTAGGCACTGGAGCCGCCTCTTCATGAACTCCATCATTGTCACTTCCCTTCCATTTTTTCAACCCACCAATGCTCCACGGTCTCGAGTTGTGAGAATCTCTATCCCCTAAATCTTTCTCCTTTTGGCTGAACCAGCTAGAAATCACTTTCTTTTTCACTTTTCCATTGCTATCCAGTCGCGATGCTACACTTTCAGGCATCAAAAGTGACGTCTCATCAGCTTGTTTCTGATCGAAATGACTATTCCAAAACGGATTCTCCCTGGAACAACGATTCCTATCAACCTTCGTTATATAATCATCTACTGGATGCTGATGAATTGTACCAGGAAGCTCGAAAATACTCCTTTCAGGCATCAAAAGTGACGTCTCATCAGCTTGTTTCTGATCGAAATGACTATTCCAAAACGGATTCTCCCTGGAACAACGATTCCTATCATCCTTCGTTATATAATCATCTACTGGATGCTGATGAATTGTACCAGGAAGCTCGAAAATACTCCTTTCTTCTCTATTATTCCCTTGTTTAGATGCTGATTTCAACCCCAGTACAGATGCTGCGCCTTTAATCTGCCTCAAAGCTGCGGCTGAAACCTGCTTAGTTTTGTTTCTTGAATGTGGGTTCTCTTTATTTGTCGAGTATTGCTCGTCCCTCAGATCGATCACTGACCATTCTTCATCAGAACTCTCCTTGGAAGGCGTGCCAACGATCAGGTCTCTTGCGTTGATCTCGGCTCCTTGGAGTGCTAATCTCTGAAGCAGTGGTCTCTTTGATGCGTGGTACTCCTCCAATGATATGCATTTCTCATGTACAAGCTCCTATCAAGCAATCACCAATTATGAAAACGAATGAGTTGCAGCAACACTTCTGATCCTAGTTATGTTTAAGAAACCCAATAAACTGTATTATACTTTCTTCACTTCATCTTATTCGTCATAGATGATATACATAAGATTTTACGAAGTACTTCTAAAGCCTAGGTTAAGCGCACTTAATTTTGTGCGGTCATTTGTAAACTCTAGCTTGTTCACCAAATATTGTAAAAAGCATCAACCAAATTCACAAGTAACTGTCAAAAATTAACAAATGAATGAGCGATTTCTTAAATAACTAAGGGGAGATGATTGTTAGTAAGATCATAACATTCCTCTTCACATACCGTATCTTTTGAAATCACGAATGATTTCACCTTGGTCAACCGAATAACGCAAAATGCAGGATCTTTTAAACCAACTTTCGCTCACGAGACAACTTTCTCATATTATATCTAGTTCATGTCTATGTCAACAAAATCAGAATTCCATCCAAATTTACCTGAAGAAACAAAAGCTTATCCCTCAGAATCGCGGGCTGCTCGTGATTTGGTCTCGAAACAATAATCTTCTCCAGTAGATGCGATCGAAAAGCCAACACTCTACTTCAGAAACCATACCCTCCTTGCAAAGACCCATCAATTTAAGGATCTGATGGAACGAATCCTGCTGCCACTTCAGATTATCTGACTGCTGCTTGGACAGCTTCCGCTCCGAGGCGAGCAAGAGTCGCTTCTTCAAGGAGAATGGCAAGATGTTCTTGCAGATTGAAGTGATTGAGTCTTGAACGGATGAATAGTACGCAGGTTTGTAATTGTACCCCATTTGTCCCTTGAGATCTTCGATTTTTGGCCCAGTGAGTGATCCTTTTGATGTCGTCGATATTCTTGATGATTGTTCAGTAGGGTTCTTGATGATTTTCTCTTTGATTATCAGATTTTCTTGAAAGGGTTTGCTTCGGTGAAAAACTTTTGTTTGAATTTTGATGGTTGTGTTTTTGGATTGAGATGGGCAACGGTCACATGATTCAACTAGCCGTTGGAGAATAGAGTAAACGCTGCGTTTTGGTGGAGAGTGGAAAATGACGACGACGTTTTGTCAAAAGCTTTGCTTTGTGAGTCCATTTTGGGCCCAATGGGTTCCATACTTTGTGTCCATTCAGGGCCCAACAGTTGGTTTCTTTGTCGGGGGTAGAAAACAACGGCATCGTGTCACATACCAATTGCGAATTATGTTATATATCGATATCATTCAAGATTACACATTAGTATGATGATTTCATGATAATGATGGGAATGCAAGACGCTAAATCTCATTATGAAGAGTGCAAAGGGCCATAATCTACATAATAATCGAAAAGGACAAAACTCGATACTTATAATAATAATAAAAAAGAACCAATGATGGTTGTAGTGATATTTATAGAAAGAAACATTTATAATAAAAAATAGAAAGAAACATTTATAAAAGAAATATAAAGAAATCTACACCATTTGAGTGATTGATCACTTTCATCAGTGGATCCAAAGGCTATTGGATCATGGCCATCTTGTTCTGAAAGCTGGCCAAAAGGGCACATCAATCATGCAAAATTGTTTTTAACTCTAGAAATAGATTGTGCATCCAACACCTTTGTCTCAATAATTCAGTTACTTGCCAAAACACGCCATTACCCTTTTGGACCATCAACTTCTGTTTTACCCTTTTCTCGTCAGTATTATTTATTTATTTATATTTATTTTTTTATATTTTTTATTAAACTTACACATCATCTGTATGAGTAGAAAGTGAAAACACTTCTTGCATTCTGGTACGAATCGCAAGGTGGTCGCTCAGTTTTAGCTGCGAGGGAGTTGCAAGCAAATACGCAACATACAATGTGTTAATTGTAGTCGAGCATATAGAAATGAAAACACGTAACACCTTTACCTCGTTTAATCAGTACCAGCTACCCCTTCATCGATACCACCTACCAACGCGACACTGTGCACCACCTACCAACGCGACACTGTGCAATGTGTATAAGGTCATTACCTTTTAGTTCCCGGAGAATCCAACCACAACAGATTATATCATGACATAACTACAACGATTATTTGTGAGATCTTCAGCTAATTGATTTGACTCACTGTTTTTGTTTTGCCGATAAAGGTGGAGTCTCTCCGTCAAGCTTTACCACATCAATTCATTCCACCCTTACGTGGATTGTGATGGATTCTTTAGAAGATTATGTTACACGTTATTCGTTTAATCTATTATTCTATTATCAATTCTATATATAATTTCAAGGAATGATTTTTTTTTTTTGTATGTTTAAACTAGCGATATTATAGATGAAAGTCTTTTTCTATGACTAGTAGAAAGCTATTTTAATACATATTTCATCATTTGAGTATCTTTTTAACTTCTCCTCCATCTTCTAACCCTAATACATTATATTACTATCACAATCGATATTCAAATTTAAGTATTTTATATTACTTTATGTATAAAGGGCTGAGGTCTAGTTATCTATAATTTGAAAGATGGGGTGTTTTTTGTTGGTCACTTGGGCCTAATGGATTTTCAGTGACTCATTCCATAAGTTTGTATCATCATGTGTTTCTAATGATCAATGGTAAGGAAGTTTTGCTTATTAATTAAGCCCAAATCAATAATTAAATAACTATAAAGTTATCACGCAAAGTTAAAATCTAAAAATTAATCTTGATGATAAATTACCAGTAGACTGCAATATAAAACTATGAAAATAGTTGCACAACAATGGTAGAATTTATTTCAAGTTATATTGTCGTAAAGTTTTAAAAATACAGGTTGGGGACAGTGTTACATGAATCTAGATTACTAGTAATATTATAGAACTTCTACATTATAATGACTAATTCTGGCCGTGAATATAAATTAGAACTTAAGATATGAGGCTTAGAATGTCTCTTTTAAACTAAATATACTGTAATTGTTCAGTACACCTTAGAAGTGTTCATTTTTATGTTAGAACCAAAAACGAAAATTGCAGACTATGTGCTAAGTCAGCAAGGATATAGGAGCTATCCTATATAGTCGATCTATACCAGGTCGAATCAATAGATGAGCTCCGTGAAAAAAGATCGAGCTGAATTTTAAGTTTCATTGAAGGAACTTGAGAAAGTTCCTTCAATACTTTTGTATAGAAGATACTTGAAAAACAAACCACGAGCATTGGCACAAATGTTACATCCTCACAAGGAAAAAGAGGAAAAGAAAAATAACCACAAGGCATGATCATACAAGACAGATCAATTCTCAGAGAGGATGAGTTTTCTGCAACAAGGGCAATGAGAATTGTTGCCAATTAGCCATGGAACCAAACACCTTGAATGGAACTTGTGTGCACAAGACAAGTTCACCAAGTTCTCTCCCACCTTGAACTGCTCCAAACACACTGCACACTCCTCTTGCTCCCATGGCTTCCACCCAAACTTTGCCCAAAACCTCCTAGACCCTCCGCCACCGTCGCCACCGCTTGGTTTGGAGCCAAAAACCTCTGCATGCAAGTCCCTTATCATCATTCTCTTCCCAGTATTGGATCTCAATCTCTCCTCGCTCAAATCACTGTTATTCCTGCAAACATTCAGGATAATTCTTTTTGTAAGGGGTCTTGTGTGCGGAACCTTACAATAACTTAAATTTTATGAACCCATGATCTTATGCCACGACTTTCTCTGATACTATACCCGAAGGATTTTCATTTGGTCAATCGAATAGCCCGCAAAATCGAAGAACCTTTTAAACCTTTCACACTGATACTGTGAAATCATTAAAATATAAGTTGTTTTCGTAAGCGAAACATGAATAGTATCGTAGAATTTGATAACCCAGAAATAATGCCAATAATTCACCTTCTGATGTCAGATCTTCTCGGTGTTCTAAGCCTCTCATCAAGCCTCTCCTTGGCCTCTCTAGCCACTGGCTCCATCTTCTCATCCAGACTCGCTCTGCATTCCGCGCTCCTCTCCTGTCAATATCCCATCGCAGATCTCATCAATCGCCGAACCCAAATGACCAAAAATCATCGAAAAACATACAAATTGACAATCAAACTTATCAGTACCACGAAAGAGGATGCAGAGATGAAGTGCGTCTCATTGTTCGTGGTGTAAAGACAGAAAGCGGGGCGTCTCGTATAACCATAGCCGACACCGAGGCCGGGGCACCCGCTGCTCTGGTGAATCCTTCTCCTCCTTGCTGTCTCAACTCCTGGAAGTGATCCTGCCATGCCTAAAACTTCCTTTGCTTATAAAATTGTTAGAAACAGTTAAAAACAGTACCACTGTTTTATTGAGTGCTTTGATTTGGAGATCAGTATACTTATGAAATGGTGATTTGGAGAATTTGGTGAGAGATTGTAGGTTGATTTTGGAGGTTTTGGTGATGAAAAAAAAGGGGATAGTGAGGCAGAGAGGTTATTCAAGCAAGATGAGAAGTTGCATTGGCAGTACCCACTCTTTTCTTCCACTAGTTTATGCTTGCTATTGTTGGGCCAAGGCCAATTATTCATGTATTTATATGATGTTGATAGGGGCTTTTTGGTATTTTCCTTCTTGGTGTGGTGGATGGCTTGCAAAGGTAGAATTTTTTTTTCTCAAATAGGGTTTTTTATAAAGAAATTTTTCAATATAAAATAATAATAAAAATTATTTTTCAATTACATTTTTTCCTAAATTCCAGAGAGTTTTTTTGTCATTGAACAAACTGTACGTCTTCGTCTGACTTGAAAAACGATGTGCGTGTTTGCCTTCGAAAAAACTGTGCATCTTACATAAAAGACGTCCTACGTCTTTGGTTTGCTATGGAAAGCAAAAACCCAAATCCACATCAATCAGGATGAGATTTTAAATAGGATATGAATTAGTTTAAATAGGATCATTTTAATTTCTTATATTATTTAATTAGATCATGTTTTTATGAACGTTTTGTGTTATCTTTTATCTTATGTAAATTTTAAGATCTCTGAAAAAAATATTCTGTTTAAGCTATTTGTGATGAATAAATAGTACTTAACTAATTAGATCAAAATCGTTATCTGTATGATATTAGTAAGATAAAATTAAGTTAAAATGTTTTTTGGTTCAACAAAAATAGGGCAAACCAAAATAACCAAAAATAAAAAAAAATTCTTAAAGATCGTAAAACATATATAAGATAAGAGACAACACAAAGTGTTCATAAAAACAAAACCTAATTAAATAGTACAACAAGTTGAAATGATCATATTTAAACTAATTCATATCTTACTTAAAATCTCATTCTGACCAATGTGGGTTTGGGTGCTTGCTTTCCATAGCAAACCAAAGGCGCACGGGTCTTTCATGTAACTAAAGACGCACAGCTTCTTCAAAGACAAAAAACGCAGTATGTCTCTTTTCTCTAAAATCAAGAAAAAGATTTAACTTGGGAATAAACTTTTTTGCTATCCTATATTGAAAATTTTCTTTATAAAAAAACCTATTTAAGAAAAAAAAAATCCGCAAAGGTAGTACTTTGCAATCTAATGTATAGGAGATCTTTGGTAACAATCAAACTCATAACTAGTAGGCACAAAGATAATCAAAAGTTATTGGACTCCATGATTTGAAGGTTGGTTCCCTTTAATTCTTAATTAGATTTCGAGTCTGAACCTTGATAAGTAAACCATCTATAATACAGTCATGTTTAAGATATTGTGTCTCGAACTAAACCATCTTTAATGGCTTATGAGAACTATCTTTGGAACCGTCAATGATGGAAAATGGGAGTATTAGAGATGATTTACTGCTCAATACTCAAATTCAAGACAGGAAAATAATTAAAGAGGGATTGCGCCATGTCAATAACATAATAAAATAGTTCAACTATTCGTAAGAGTGAATATTCTATCAGTCATTCGACATACCAAGTGTTGATTTTAGCTTCAATGAAGCCTATAGCAATCTCAAAACTTCATTTAAAATCGAAGTTTTTACTTATTTTGTTTTTAAATTCTATTATCATAAACCTCATTCTACTTATTTGTGACTAGGCGACTATGTCATCCTAGGATCCATCCTTTGGTCTACTTTATAACACTTGGTTGAATCCATAAAATGATAGACTTGTCTCCTTTTAAAAGATTAGGGCATCTGTATTAGTTTATTTTATATAAATCACTCTTTGGGTTCTAACAAACTTGGGCAGTTGCTGTTGTGTTCAACAAATACATTTTTGAAATCTCTAATCCAACTTTATGTTTAAGAATTAAAATTTTGTCAGTAACAATAATAAAATGAAGTATTGAAAATCAAATATGAAAAAGGAGACAAATCACGAAAATCACAAAAAAAAAAAAAAAGAAAGAAAAGATGAATTGCGTTTAGGATTTGCTCAAGTGGCTCATTCGCGAAAAAACATTTTATATGTGGGTGTTAGAATCATGATAACAAAATGTTTAGGATTTCGTTTAGGATTGCTCGGGCGGTTCATTCGTGAAAAGACATTTTATGTGTGGGTGCTAAGATCATAATGCACACACATTTGATTTACTAGATTTATTAGTATAATGTATTGAATAAATTATCAAGATGAGACACATATCGATTAAGTAGCATTAGTTAATTACTTTCAAAATTAAAACCCCAATCTATTTTCTTTTAAGACAATCCGTTCAGTGACACTAAAAACATGTTATTTGTGAACAACCTACGAAAACCAACGTTACCACCACCAGTGCATAACATATCTTAAAAGTTTGCCTTCGGCTAAAGTTTTCTTATGGTTACGTCTTGTAGATCAATACTTAAAACTAATAAGCTAAAACGTTATAAAGATACCAATTTAAAGAGTGTGTTCAAACGAATCAAAGTTCAATAGGTGGCTAGGTGCACAGCTTCCAAATTATCACTGATACTACCTTCCAACTTTTTTGCGATTACTTAATCCTATGGAGTTAGACTAATAACCCTGTACATGCCGCAGAGCTAAAAACATTTGAAATACAGGTTCCGCCTCACTATGATTTGTATCAGCGAACTTATAAGAGCCAACGATTACCACAGAAAAACTAAGATCGCGACGGACGAGATAAGAGGTGGCAATGACCAGAGAGCTATATCGATAGATGAGGGACTAAGCTCAGCAACATATGGTTGTTATTAATATGACTTGATGCATAGCTTAGGTTAGTGTATTTGGTAGATTAGAGGCCTCAAAAGTGTGACTTTGTGAGTTAAACTCAGATGACTAGCTAGAACTCCTATGCTTATCGGATTTGGGATTATACCATACAACTCTTTTATTTTTGGGCCAATACAATTATTGGGCCTAAACTGTGGATTACTTTGCAACCCAACAAAAAGGGAAGCCCATATCCATAAAGTTCATAATAATCAAGTCGATAGGGATCCAATAATGCATCCTAGGGATATCGACGAGGTCGATTAAAGAGAGTGATTGATAACAGCACTATATTTTGCTGCAAATAGTTTTTTGGAAGTAATAGAACCAAGTAGGTGCTAAACATAATGATAACTACAGAAGAACAAACAGTGTGGTCGATATGGTTCAATCGTATATCACATGAAGCATGAATAAGTGATTCACGATAGTTCACGAGACCTAACATGTACATTCATCGTCGTGTTTTCGAGTTACAGTTATAAATATTTTCATACTCGGATATTGTGCTACAATTCTCGTATCAATATATCATCACATGGACTGAGGAATCTAATACACAAAACAAACTCACATGAATAATGAACTTCCATTCAATGCCACGCCAAGAAATAAAGAAACAAACAAAAACAAAAAATGAGAGATGAAGAGAGAATACATATAAGGAGCACTTATATGGAGCACTTATATGACGTCCATTTTTTTCTCATCAATCGTCTCCTCAAAAAATGAGTTTTATTTTATTGAAAAAATTATTTTTTCAGAAAAGAATTCTAATCAATTTTTATGATTTTTTTTCCACGTAAGTAGAACTTGTTTTTTCAAAAAGCGATTTCCATTTTCTCAAACAAAGATTTCTTATATAATGATGAACTCTACCTTAAAAAAAAAAACGATTTCTATTTTAATACTAAGAAAAAAAAAAGAACGTAGAAAAATAATGGCTTTACATAACCTTAAACTTGCCTCCAAAGTTAACCACCACATCCCTCCAAAGTTAATCCACACACTCCAAAAATACACCTTCATCACAATCATTCCCCCAAAGAATAGACTAATGAGATGCAATGTCTGGTGTAGATATGAAATGGAGTAACCGTGACTAATTTCTCAGTTGGCGGATGCAATGTCTAACGACCTCATTAATCAAGATGGCAAGGACGCATGACTTGCCTCGTCGTGGTAGCACGCACTTGTCACTGGTCAATGGGCCTTGTTGACCGCGTATAAGAATCAGCTAGTTCAGAAGCGGTGTGCAATTTTCGGTCCATGATCTTCCAATTTCCCCCAATTCATGGATCGAACTTGTCGTGCACAATCAACCATTAGCCACCATTATTGAGCTCTTATTTGTCAAAACAATTAATTGATCGTGATAGGATCAGG
The DNA here is from genome assembly GCA_001925005.1 of Drosera capensis. Lineage (NCBI taxonomy): Eukaryota > Viridiplantae > Streptophyta > Magnoliopsida > Caryophyllales > Droseraceae > Drosera > Drosera capensis. Next base: position 14,373 of record LIEC01010768.1, read on the forward strand.
ATATTCCACTCAGAAGATCGTTTTCACTCGGTTCCTCTTCTTTGTTTGTTGACTAACGACTATCCATCGTAGTCACTCATGCAACAAATAGTCTTCAGCATTTTAGGTCTGAAGTGATTCTATCCTCACAGCAATGTGCACTATCCTCCTCGTCCGCATTACCAGACAACTCGGTCGATGCCAACCATAGGCAACGGTTGCTCCTGCTGGGCGCCATTGCAACAGAGCCTCGTATGATGTGCTTGGAAGGGAAAAAAATAAGCTTCAATATGTGCCTCATCAAATATTACATTATAAATATTATCGTGCAACAGTAATGATAATTAAAAATATCTATTATTATATACTAATTGAAAATATGAAGGAATATAGCTTGGATATTTTAGATTTAATTTTTTATATTTTACAAAGTGAATAACCTAACGGATTTATATTTATTTAGAATAAAATAAAGAGAAAATTTCTAAAAACTACAAAAATAATAATAAAAAAATCTCATTCTATACAACACGAAAAAATAATTCACATAACATACACCCTCTCTATCACTGACTCCCTTCCTATTCAACTCTCTCCTCCACCACCACCACACGACTTATCTGTTGTTCAACATCATCACGTCTTATCACATAAAACGAAATCAAATACTCAGTTCAATCAAAATCGACACTTAAGTACAATCCATTGTAGAATCCCAAACATCGCTCTATTTCAAAAAAAAAAAAAAAAATCAAATATAAACAAGATGTAATTGATAAATTAGGGTTTAGTTATTAAAATTTTTCAAAAAAAAATTGAAATCATAGGATGAAAACATGATTTTTGTATTACCCAACATAATTGAAACACAAATTTTTATAGACATACCGTTTGAAACAGTTGACCAATACAACTCAAACAATGCGTCAGTTCAATTTTTCTCCAAATGTTGTTTATAACCAAACCAGCAACTACGAAAATAAAGTCATAAATTACAAAACAAAACCACACTTTTGGAATTCTTTTTCTTCAATCAAAACGAAAACACGCTGATTTGAACACAAATTTATACTGACGCACTATTTGATTTGCATAAAATAATTGGTCGATACAACTCAAACAGTGCATCAGTTCAATTTTTTTCGAAGGGTTACTCACAATCAAACCAATAATTACGAAAACAAAATCACAGGATACAAAATAAAACTACACTTTTTGAATTTTTTTTAGTCAACTCGAAAACACGTTGATTGAAACTCAAATTTATATTGACACATTGTTTGAATTGTATTGACGCACTGTTTTGAAACAGTGTACTAATATAAATGATACAGTGTGTTAGTTCTCATCCCCAACAAACCTCCAACATCCTCCGCCGCACCGACATCGTCAAAATCATCTTTATCCTCATCATTGCTCCACCGCCTCTTCCACCACCTCAGACATCACTCCACCACTAGAAAAATGAAGTAGAAACCTGAAGAGATAAGTGTGCGAGAGCCGAGAAAAAAGGAGGACGACGTAGAAGAGCGAGACATCGGTAAAATATTGGTGTCGGAGACGATTGTGGAGGTGGGAGACTGATGTGGTAGTGATGGTGGTGTGATACAGATGTAGAGGTTGAAGAAGTTTGGGAGATACAAATGAAATCTATATATTTTGAGATTTTTATTTTCGAACGGTATGTTTTGAAAATTATTTTATAAAACAGGTATCCTATGAGAATTTTTTGTAAGATAAATATCACCTAAAGTTTAAAAAGAATTTGAATATATCCTAAAAAATACATATCTTTCAACAATTTTTTTTTAAAACCCATAATTATATATTAGTTCTTAATTTTTATCTCTTCAATTATATTTATCCTTTGCATAACTGTACGGTACATAAACTAATACATACCTTCAAAACATTTAAAAACTATTTTTTTGTTATATTGTTTAGTAAAACTTCACAAAATACATATCAAAAAATACCTATTTGATGGGAGAAGTCAAGTATTCAAGTTAGATTTTTTCGATGTCATGTTAAAATAATTTATGTTTCCATTTTCCCACAATCCATCGTGGATATTCATTCGGCAATTTCATTTCTAAATGAAATAAGGTGAAAAATATTTTATTATTCATTAATTTTACATTAAATATAACATTTTATTTTATCATGACTCTTATCAAACTTCATTGAATATAAATACATATTTTTGTGTTTAGCGCTATATTTATCACGAATGATATAAGTTTAGTGATATTATCACGAATATGATACGAAGAAACACGCACAGCGCACACACACGGGATCAAAAATCAACATAGGTCACAAAACACAGGAACCCCT